>JAHZTW010000005.1:24939376-25198482 GCA_020283515.1 Alliaria petiolata | reverse complement strand
AACTTTTTGTTTGCAGTTGCACACTTTCTGCTGTTGAGAAGTTCACATCCGGTGAGTTCCCTTTAAGAGCTCCTGCAAAAGCCTATGCCAACACTTTGGTAAGGGGACTTGTGGAAGGAGGAAGATTCTCTGAAGAAGAAGCTGAGGCTTACATAGACAATGCTGCATCTAAACCTCTCTAGTTTATTTTTTTTCCCCCAGAAACCGCGCTTTTGATTGCGATTTGGAGCTTCGGGTTTCTGAGTTATTCATTTAATATTGAAACCACAGGTTAAGAAACATTGTGTCTTCTCTTGGGTGTGTTATGCTCGTATGTATTTTGGTTATCTTCGTTTTAGGCTTTACCGAGAAGTTGCATTCGGTCTAGTTAGTTTATGGTTTTTGTAGGTACCGGTCACTGAATGAATATTACCGGTTCAGAATATATACTTATATTCTGAAATTCGGTTAATGTATTGATATATATTGTTCATTGGTTTCAATACCTATTTTATGTATTGATATATATATTGCTCATTGGTATTGAATATATACCTATTTTATTTCCGAGAAAAAAAGAGGCACACACATGAAATAGTCCCTGTCACATTTTATTTATAAAGCCGTAAACAGAAATTCAGTGACATCTTTTTAAATATTATAATAAACATGTTTTTACATTTTAGTAATTTGTCATAAGAAATGACATCAAAAATGGAAAGAGATAATAGACCTTACCGTATTCTCTCACTAACTTGCCGTATCGTCTTTTTTTGGTTTGTAAAGGAAGAAGATAATAATAATAAATAAAAGACAGAGCCGTTCGTTCGTCTGTGTTTTAGCAGATTCGATTGAACCAACTTCCGACAAAGATCCTCTCCACCTTTTCCGATTATCATATCCTCTTCGATTTCTTAGACCCTCAGCTTCTCCATTGGTTTAATTGATCATAACTTGAAGCTAGAAGAGCAAGGTCTCTCTTCTTTTTTCTTTTTTATTTTTTCCCGTTCCTTGCAATTTTCGCCTATTTTTAACCAAAAGGGTACACGCTATTACCGCCGTCAACTTATCTCTGACGGAAAAGTCGAAGCTTTTTCTGGGTTTTCGCAGTTGGGTATCGCTCAGTAATTCGATTTCAGTATAATTTTGTACAAAGTGGTATTTTTTGGGCATTGCGACTTGAGGCTTCTTGTGTTCGGATAAAAGCCTGAGCTTTCGATTTGAAATTGGAGTTTGTTCATTGTATTGGTGTTTTATGGAAGAGGAATATTGCACTATTTCTGGGAATGAAGAAGGAGAGATTCTACTGTTGAATTTTGGGTTGCTCTCTTGATTCTGGAGGAGAAGAAATGGATATATGGTTAATCGCAGCGACTGCTGCTACGGGATATATAGCTAAGCAATTGCAGAATGTGACTAAAGGTAAAGATAACTTCCTCGAATCTTCTTCTGAAGATGCGAAGCAAGAATCTCCTCCTAGCTGCCTGCTTAGCAGATTGGTGAGAGTCAAGAAGGCGAATGAAAACAAGTTTGGAGATGAGAAAACGATATCAGCCGGCGAGAATCCGGATGCATATGGAGTGGATGTACCATCAACGAGTGGGGAGAACTTGGGAAATTACGAAGATGCTCATTCAGATTCCTTGTTTGTTGATTTAATGCCTGAGTTCCCGGAGATTGAACATGGGATTTGGAACACCAGTGGTGCTCTTGCAGGGTTTAATTCTTCATCTAGGCAGACAAGATTCGTTAGGAGAAACCAGCGGTACAGACGATTAACTAAACCTTTGACTTCTATGGAAAGCTGCTTAATGTCTCGGTTTCATGGAGAGCAAACGAGCATGGAAGATTACATGGCTAGCCCATTCCCGTCGCCACACGCTTCGATTACAAGGCCGTTGATCGTCACTGACGGTGCTCGAGTAATTAGCAAGAGCACCGCAGATTCTCTCTGGCTGACCCAACAAATTGTTCTCAATGACGATAAGGCTGCACATACTTGCCGAATCCCCGGGTTGGAGTCTTTGGTTGAGAGAAAAGTGGGAAATGAGAAGACCAAGAGTTTAAAACAACATGGTAAAGCTCTTACAATCTTTAGCTTTTGATCATTGAAAAGGAAAAGACCATACATGACATTTTAAGTTTCTTTTTTTTTTTTTTGTCAGGACCAAGTGATGCAACGGTGTTGCTGCAAATCGGGATCTCGATTGGCATAATGTCCTCGTTCATGGCAAGCCAAGCCCAAGTGAGCAAAGTCAAACAAGAGCTCAAGCAAACAGAGAATTTGGTACATGATTTAGAAGATGAGCTCGAGCTGAAAGACTCGTTGATTGTCAAGGAGCTAGATATTGAAGAAGCAGCTGAGAATTCGGAATCTATAAGTAATATTGAAGCAGAGCTTGAAGCTGAACTTGAAAGGCTAGAAATCAACATGAACACCTCCAACATTGATACAAGACTCTCTGATATGATTGAGGTCTGTTGTCTACACTTTTAACTACTGCATGCTCTTTATAATTTTGCTCTGCCTGAATCACCAAAACTCAAATAAGATGTTCAAAGTTCAATTTTGTAAGTTCTGTGTCAATTTTTTTTTTTTTTTTTGTTTCCTTTGCAGATGGAGCCGGATTTCGAGGTGGAATTTGCACAAGGTGAACTGATAGCTGATAGGGTTAAAGGGAAGCGTTCAGATGAAACCGAGTCCAACCAAGATCCAAGTGGTAACTCCACACCTGAGTCAGGAAACTATGCAGTCTCACCTCGAGAACTGAGCCTGCGGTTGCATAACGTTATCAATTCGCGTCTTGAGAAACGTATTACAGAGCTCGAGACTGCACTCCAAGAGAGCCAAAGGAAGGTGGATCAGCTGGTCATGGAATCAGAGAGCAAGAAGAATTCATGGTCCAGGTTATGGGAAACCCGTGAAGTGATGACATATAAGAGTGACTCGAAAATCCCAGTTGCTATAGAGCAGCACACCAAGACTAAGCTTGCTGAGATGCAACCCCTGGTTATGAACCTAACAGGTGAAGCACTTGATTCATTCAATGACTCTTACGACGAATTGATGAAAATAAACGATGACTCTGAAGATGATGGTTCTCCACTGGAGATGCAAGAGAGCGGGCTTCACCAGGAAGATTTCTCTTCAACAAACAAAAGCTCACCTTGGAGCCATCATAAGGACGATCTCAAGGTGCAGGAGCAGGAACTGCTAGACTTTATTGGTTTGGAAGAAGACGAAGAAGAAAGCAGTGACTTTGAAAGTGAAATGGAGAAGCAGCTGATAAAGCAGATTGTTGAGAAAACAAAACAAGGATCTCCTGTTGTGTTGAATGCTCAGAAAATGCTATTTCTCATGGAAGAAACAGAACAGAATCTATCAGTTAGATTTGTCTGATGGATGGAATTTTGCTATCTCAGAAAATGCTATTTCTCATTAGATTTGTCCTTATAGATGGAATTTTCAAGTCTAGTGTAGTATATATTGCAGAATCAGATGAAATATTCTCATATCAGACCAGACTACAATCAAAAGCTGATACAAAGCTCATTTTTTGTTTAAATTCAATGTTATACCTTAAGAAACAATCTCAAGCTAACAAATTATTTTCAAGATAGCAAAAGCATATTGTTTCTACTAATAAAGAGTGTTTCTCATTCATGAAAAGCTATAGAATAGAGCTACTACTGGTCCTCGGATAAAAAATGAAAAAAACATGTCTTGATAACATTTTTGGCTACTTGGTTCAAGCTCTATTTGCAACATCAGTGTTATCTTCGAAATCTCCCACTGGTCCATTCTCCGTCTTCATCTCAGTATTCTCCATGCCTCCAAATTGAGCCTCGCCGCCAAATTGGCCACCAACACCAAACTGAGTATTGTCACCACCGAACTGAGGGCTGTTGCCAACTGGGTTAAATTGGTTGTCTCCAGCGAATCCACCATTGTTACTACCGTAAGTATTGCCACTTCCATAACCAGTACTTGCATCATAGCCACCAACAGCACCTGCACTTGCATCATAGCCACCAACAGCACCTGCACTTGCATCATAGCCACCAACAGCACCTGCACTTGCACTTGAACCCTCACCATAACCGCTGACGTTAGATCCATAGCCACCGCTTGCACCATATCCACCACCTCCTTGACCACCAGTAGCAGCGCCTCCATAGCCACCAGCACCACCGCCTCCATAGCCACCAGCACCGCCTCCATATCCACCAGCACCGCCTCCATAGCCACCAGAACCTCCTCCATATCCGCCACCAGCACCACCTCCATAGCTGCCACCACCACCGTAGCCACCCCCACCGCCTCCATAGCCACCCCCACCGCCTCCATAGCCACCGCCTCCAAAACCACCGCCACTTGTTCTATCATGTGCATAATTCACTTTAACAGTCCGGCCATGGAGAGCCTGAAGTAGGATATTAAGGCATCGGATCAGAAAGGGAAAGGGTTCTTAGTTAAAACCAACATCGTTCTCAGAAAGGAAGATAGTGAATACTATGAAGATAGTGAATACTATAAAGACAATCAATGAGGATTAACCCAACGAGACACCTGAACTCACAGACATTATTAATCTTTCAAAGATGAGCAATAGAAATTTACCTGGCCATCCAAAGCCTGGATAGCACTAGAGGCCGCCTCTGCACAGGTGAATGTAACAAATCCAAACCCCCTCGACCTACCAGTTTCACGATCCAAAATAACCCTAGCTGTGTAAAAAACACAGAGGCTGGGTTAGCAAAAGGCAACTAAACAAACCATACACATGAAACAAGTGCCTAATTGCTCACTAACACACTAGTGCAATCATATTTACAAGAATACTAAACAGGTCAGTTATTTACTTTCGACGACTTCACCGTATTTGCTAAAAGCTTCTCTTAAGCTTTCCTCATTCATGTTATATTCCATACCTTACAACAGAAACAAAAAAAAAATTCAAAAAATTAAGTAAGAACATAGGAAAAAAACTAGACAGTCGTTAGTTTCAACAGATTTTCTAGGGCTAGAATCACCTCCAATAAAGAGCTTAGAAGATGACATGCTCCTTATCGCCTGAAAAAGCGAAGGGCTTGATGAAGAAAGCTGAGCATTGAATTGCTTGCCCGTGGTCTGCTTCAATATGTTNTCACCTCCAATAAAGAGCTTAGAAGATGACATGCTCCTTATCGCCTGAAAAAGCGAAGGGCTTGATGAAGAAAGCTGAGCATTGAATTGCTTGCACGTGGTCTGCTTCAATATGTTTCCGAATTTACTCAGAAATGCCATTGCCGTTAGATATCTAAGATGGAAAGGCAAATTAGTCAAATCAGAAACAATTAGCCACCAGAAACTCAATTTAAAAGTAATGATCAGATTCATTTCATTTGATTTTCTATCAAGAAATGAATCAGTTTCGTACTCTTTCCCAGTATCTTAAAAACGAGAATCAAAGCTTTTAAATTTTCACTCTTCCTTGCCTTGCAAATCCCTGACTTTTCAGGAACCAAACAATGACTGGGAAACCGAAATAGAAAGCAGCTATGTCGGAAAAACAAATCGGAACCAAAACCCATCAAAATGAAAAGCAGAGAAATGACAGATTATTGCCCTAGATCACTCAAAATCCGAGACGAGAGAACCTTTAAAACAGCTAAACAGAACCGAAGCTGACAATTTTTAGGATTTATGAGAAAGAAATGACCGTGAAGAGTAAGTACCTCTCTACACTTCGCTTCCTCTGTGATTCTTCTTCGCTTCTGTTAAAACCCTACTTGTTCGAGGAAGGGTTTATGTAGCGAAGTTGCAAACGCGATCTAAGTAAATCTGACCGTCGAAAATTCGTTGCTGTATAAAGCTAAAGAGATTTAGAAGAAATAAAAAAATCACAAACGTAAGGCTTTTTTATTTGGGTCTGCATTTGTTTTACGCGACAGCCCAATAGCTAATAACGAATAAATACCCTTTTTCGGTGTTTAAACGAACACAAAAAACGATTAATTTAATTATGGCAAATCAAATTACATCCCCCACAATGGAATGTAAGATCAACAACCTTATTTACACATGTATCACAAATCAGTTGCATAAGTACAAAAAACAAAAGATCAAAAGAACATAGAGAGAGAGAGAGAGTCTTAAATATTTTCTTCATCATCTCCTACGAGAGCTGCGCAATGATCTCGGAGATGGCAAACACTCAAAGAGATCAAGAAGCAAACTCTCAATGTCTTCACAAGTGTAACGGATGTGTTTTTCGCCTATACGAACTGCATTTCTTCCCAGAAATCCCCTGTAAGACTGAACAACTTTGACCGACATCGAGATGTGAAGATCATCCCGGAGCTCTGGATCAGGGACCGACCAACGGGTTTGATTCTTGTAAACATCATCGAAGGCAAGACAGAAAAGTCTGCATCTTTCTCTCAGGGTACTTACAGAGTCGTTGCTGTCTTTAAGCAGAGAGAGAATAGAGCTCCATGTGAATCTCTCGTAGTCTGTGACATTGTGTTGGTACCTAGCGATGTGTTTCCTGATCCATTCGTCTCCAAAGAAATGCCTCAGCTCTGATCCTTTTACCTTCTGGACCATGTAATGTAAGTTGTTCATCAGGAAAATGAATTTGAGTGATTCGTCTGCGTAAAGCTGAGCTTTTCGGTCGAGGCTGGACTCCAGAGTTGCGACAATAGACCGGAGATGTCTAGCCATCGGAGAGAATGTGGAAGGAAGGATGTCTTGTCCGGTTTTCTCCGGGATCGAGTCATCAACTTCTAGGTTCTGAAGGAGTGAGTTCAGAGCATCGGTGTACTCCGGGAGAAGCTTCAAGTAGTTCATTACATACCTGGTCAAGTGATGAATTCCGCCTCCAAGAAAGGCACGTGAGGATTCATCCGAGGCTATTGCGTTTTTGAACTTCAAGAATGTTGCAGTTGTACGATCAGCTAGCTTTTTCGACAGCTCGTGGAAAGCCATTCTTAGAAACGACCCTGTTTCATCCGGGAAGAGGTTATCCACATCCAAGAGAATCTCTGCTGAAACCTCATACATGCTAAGGAAGCGCTCAAGCATTTCTGGCTGGCAAGATCTCAGCGCTACAGCTTCACCAAAGTTGAGGAGAGATAGAATCGTATCTTTCGAGATTTCAATGAAGCAAGCGGTAGAAATCGACTCATCAACGTCTCCCAAGATCTGTTCACATAGCTGTTTTTCACTGGCGAGATAGACCCTAGTAATGATCTTTAAAACCTTTGTCCATTTTCTCATCCCACCGTTCAAATCCTCCCAGTCCATTATAAGGACATCGGCACAGCTGAATCTTTCCATTTCGAGAGTGACCATGTACTCATCCAGAGCTTCTCTTCGAGCGTTGATAAAAGCCTCACGGAATGCTCGACCATACTCGCAAGCAAACATGGCGTTTGCGATAGCCTTGATATGAGGAACGACAAAGGGATCAACTAAATCAGTGTTTTGGAATCCCAAAGTCTGTTCATCGTCTTCGTGTGAAGAAGCTTCAACAACAACTTCATCATCTAGGGAGACAAAGGACTCGTCGTAGACAATATCCTTTCCACGGGAACTAACAGCCAAGTATTCAGGCTTTACATGCTGTTTGTGCTGATACAGTACATCACAGAGCTCTTTCTCGAGCCTCACCATCGCGATGTCAAGCGCGACCGTTGCTTGGTTGTAAACATCTTTCTCCTTATTAGTTTTGATGGGTAAAGCTTTGAAACCCACAAGAACTGTTTGAACTTCATACAGGGCTTGAAAGAACTGATCGGCTTCAGACAGACCAGCTTCCAATATCGTGGACTTGATTGTCTCCCAACGGAGGATTCTCTTGACAGCTTCTTTGAATCTCTCCTCGATCTCAGAGAATCCCGTATCTTCAACTTTGGTATCAACCATCCCAAACGTTGACAAATGCAACTCAAGGTCGCTTAGGAGCTTTCTCAAGTTGGCATCGAGGTTGTCATCAGATGCCCTCAGTGCCTTAACAACATGGTGACATGCCTCAAAGACGTGATTTTTCACTCCAGAAACAGGAAGCTGGGATTCAAACTCAGCCATATCCAAAACCAAAGACTAGAGCCTAAACTCAACTTAAATTCTACAAGACAGATTAAATACACACACGGCAGTAATTGGAGTGGGAGCAGTAAAGACTAGACTAATGGAAACTGTTTGGTCAATCCATGAAGGTCGTAGAACTGGAGAAGTTTTCCTGATAAACTAAGAGCTGTTTTGCACTTAAGATGTAAAGTAATTACTAAATAAGCTTAAACCCGAGACCTAGACTTGGAAAAATAAAAATCATCTCCCTTGGACAACACCCGGAATGAAGTAAACAGAGAGGAAGAGGAATCCCCACATGAACATGGTAAAAACCATTACTAGACAAGCTTAATCCATTTGACATGCTTCTGGTAATCGAAGTCCCATCATTTTTTTACCTCCTCACAAGACAACCATTCTATCTCTCTCCCGAAGCCCCCACAATCCCCCCCACCAAAGAAAAAGTCAAAGTCAACAGCTTCCTGAAAACCCTTTCTTGCTTCTGTAAAAAGGAGAATTTTTGAGGAAATTCAGACAGGGGGGTTTTAAAACTGTATCTGTTCTTTGATTTCACAGAAACATTATATATCATACACTTGATGATCGAACAGAGTGTGACGTACCGTGAAACGAGCTTTCCAGGTAGAAAAAAACAAAAAACAAACCCAGGAAAAAATTCACCAGAAACTATTGATTTCGCTTTCTAAACCATCAAAGAAAAAAATGTTGAAGCAAGAGCAAGAGAATTAGGCGAGATTATGTGGGAGGGGAAGCAAAAGGGAAAAAATTTGATGGTGTAAGCAACTCTATATAAGAAAGTTGAAAAATGGAATTAGTATTCGAGCGAAGGCGAACCCGTAATTTCGTAGATAGTGAAAGGTTGAGAAAATGATAAATTTCAGAGCTTTGTTTATTTTGTCTTTGAGTTTCTATGGCCGCCCCATATCTAACTGCGATCCTCTCGATTCGCCCCATTGACTTCCCCACATGACCAATTTAACTGAAATTTGGGGGTAGAAATACAAGTAAGAAACTTCGAAATAATCCTACTTATTGTTGTCATTTTACTAATATCACCCATATTTCGTTTAGTTACACTTATCCCCCCCCCATTTCATTGTTCCGTTCAAGGTTTTTTGATTTTTTGATTTTTTTTGGTTGATGAAATATAAAATCAAATTAACCAGAACATACTTCCTCCGTTTCACAAAAAATGTCATTTGAGAGTTTTTCACACATATTAAGAAATCTATTAAAAAATCTATTTTCCCCTTATTAATACATCAAATACATATCTCTTTCTAATTAATACACTAAAACTACAGGATTAAAACTAGATTTTTCTTCAAAATTCTGCATTGAAAACATAAAACGACACTCTTTGTGAAACAAAAATTAAACTTCAAAATGACACTATTTGTGAAACGGAGGGAGTATAGCTTAGTGATTTGTGTTAATCTTGTTATGATGTCACGATTCAAAGTCAAACATGTATCTAATTTTTATTGTTGACAAACATAAAAATATAATCAAATTTTAAAATATTTTAATTTTGTTTGAATCCATGTCATTTTTATTCGGTTTAGAGTAGTATCTAACCAATTTATCCTTAGTAAAATAGTTTTTTTATTAGATCAATTGTGATTTATTCCACTTTTTCTCTTGTTTTTGATTTGTTTGTTTGGTCATTAAAAAAATAAAACTAAAGTGATTTCTTCTTTCTGCTCGAGTTTTATCAGTTTTCATAAAACGTTTCATAGTGAATTTAACAAAATTGGACATGAACTTCCACACCATTTTTTTAATTGATTCATTGGGTTTTTTAGATCAGCTGAATATATATTGGGGATAATGTCTGAAGTTATAGGAAAATAAGGATACAACAAAAATGGCTCCTTTTTTCTCGGGAGTTTATTGCGCGCGCGCTATAACAAGGTTGATTAGTCAATACTTGAAGTTTGACTGGCTCGCATGCATTGATCTGAACCGTCCGATTATATTCCATGGCTGAAACGAGCAGTTGACAACAGCTCATCGCAGGACCTCAGCAAGTTTTTCTCCGAGTCAATATCCTCTATATATTTTAAAGTAAGGAAAGGTCTGCGCATTGATGTGTGATAATTTGAATATTTTAATTTTATAATATATTTTATAGTATTTGTTAGTAAAAATTTGTTGGTAGATAAAAGTTTTTAATGAGTAAATATCATATAATTTTAAAATTTTGTATAGAAAAATTGGTAGAATAATAATATTTATAGTGAATGAGAATTTTTTTCATTCATCATAAGCATATAAAATATTAAATTATTTCTTTTCAATAATAAGAACATGTTTCAACAACAAGAACATGTTTTTGTAGTATAACCAATATGAAATACATATGTGATGAAATTTGTGATTGCAATATAAAGCGTTAATGTACATGATGTTGGGTCATCCATACATATAAGTAAGGTAGAAGTTAATCACATATTTGAAAGTAGATTTATTTGCTTGTAGTATTTGATGGGTGCTATCAGGGATTGTATAGTTAATGTTGTATTTACGATTTTGAGACGGAGTTTGTTTCCGGTTGATGGGGTTGATGGGGTGAAAAAAATTCTCTGATAGTGTAATGCATATAATATATATTCTATTGAATTGTGTTTGTAGAATTTTGTATTGTTCTTGTTATTTATAGATTATTGTAGAATCTTTATTACAGTTTATGGTTTTTTTTAAATTGTATTAATTATTTTTATTATTTTTGTTTAGTGTAGTTTATTTATTTTTATTTTTTTTGTTGACCAGTTTATTAGTTTTTTTTATTTAAATTCTATTTTATGTTGTTATGTAGAAATAAAAAATGACACATGGCAGATTGTGGAGTGACATGTGTCAGCGTTTCAAAACTGCCCTTAGAAAAAAACTTTACTTTACTTTTTTTTTGGACCAATTTATTAGTATTTTTGATTTAAATTTTATTTTATGTTGTTATGTAAAAATAAAAAATAACACATGCCAGATTGTGAAGTGACACCTATCAGCGTTTCAAAGCTGCCATTAGAAAAAACTTTACTTTATTATAATAGATAAATAAATAAATAAATGTCTAAACTTCTGTCTCCGTCCAAAGGTTACAGCTATCGAGGAAGCGCCAAAAGCAGGGAAGGTACTCAAAAGAAGCGGTACAGTTTCTGCCAAAAAATTGAAAATTTAGGAAAGAACATTAAGCCGCGCGTGTAATTAATCGAATTTAATAGCTCCCGCCCAATTCTCTCCCCTTTACAAAAACCCTTCCTCTCCCTCTTAACCTCATATTCATCTCAGCTATCTCACACACACACACTCACACCTTTTCGTTTTCCATTTCGAACGCTTCAATCGAGAGAGAAAGGATGCAGCCTTCAGTGACCCCGGATGCTATCTCCGCCGTATTGTCTAACCCTTCCTTTGATTCGTCCTCCGATCGATCTGAGATCGTCGTTCAGGTCGTGGATCTCAAGCCCATCGGAAATCGATATGCGTAAGTGTCGTTGTTTCTTCATCATCTGGGTTATATTTTTTTATTACCTATTCTCCCTTGCTCGGACTCTTGATTAGTGTTTCGAATTTTGACTCGTACACAGTTGTGTGGTAGAGATCTGGGTTTTCGATAGGAGTTTTTTTGTTTTGTTTAAATCCCCAGTTTCGGTTTTTAGTTACCGATCTGATACAGTACTGGTTTTGTTCTGATGGGTCTAGTTCAGGGTTTGTTTTCTTCGAATTTGATTTGATCTGATTGGATCGTTTACATGTTTTGGTTCACAGGTTTACTGCGAATGATGGAAAGACGAAAGTCAAAGCAATGTTCACAGCGTCATTGACGCCTGAAATTATTTCTGGGAATATCCAGAATCTGGGTCTAATCCGTCTCCTTGACTTCACGGTTAACGACATTTCAAGCAAATCAACAAAGTAAGAATCTCTTTTGCTTCTTTACATGAATAAGCACGTTTTTTCGATTACTGAAATCAACAGCTTCTAACATGTGTTTTCTCTACCGTCTCTGTGTGATTGCCCTGCAGATATTTCCTTGTGACAAAATGTGAGGCTGTTGCTTCTGCGCTTGATTCCGAGATTAACTTGGAGAGCAGGAGCGAAGATGAGGCTGGTGAGCGCAAGAAGCAGAAACTAGATCATTCTCCTGTGAATGATGTTAAAATGGATGTTTCAACTGGAATCACGTTGAAACCGAAGCAGGAATTTGTCGCCAAATCAGCTTCTCAGATAATCAGTGAACAGAGGGGAAAGTAAGCAAAATCTCTGACTTCTTTACTGTTTCTTGTTCTCTGTTGTGAACGATTATGAATTTGTGCTTAATCCCTTTGTGTTTTTTTTTGTCTGCAGTGCTGCACCAGCTGCAAGAATGGCCATGACTAGAAGGGTTCATCCACTTGTCTCCTTGAATCCTTATCAAGGAAGCTGGACCATCAAAGTCCGAGTCACTAACAAAGGAGTCATGAGAAATTACAGAAACGCTAGAGGAGAAGGATGTGTCTTCAATGTGGAACTGACAGATGAAGAGGTAAGAAAGCTCCCACTTTCATCAAATTTCAATCTTCTTATAGATCTTCTATGTGGTTTTAGTTACTCATTTTTGTTAATTTTGGTGTAATACAGGGAACACAAATCCAAGCCACAATGTTTAATGATGCTGCGAGGAAGTTTTATGATAAATTCCAATTGGGAAAGGTCTATTATATCTCAAGAGGATCTCTTAAACTTGCTAACAAGCAGTTCAAGACCGTACAGAATGATTATGAGATGACTCTGAATGAAAACTCAGAGGTGGAGGAAGCTAGTGACGAAGAAACGTTTGTTCCTGAGACAAAATTCAACTTCGTACCCATTGAAGAGTTGGGTTTGTATGTAAATCAGAAGGAGCTTATTGGTAAGAGCCGTTCTTCTCATTGAACATTCATCTTGCAGGTAACTTATACATTGATTCAGGATGATAACAACTTGAATGTTATGCTGTTTCCAGATCTTATTGGAGTTGTTCAAAGTGTTTCTCCTACCATGAGTATTAGAAGGAGAACTGACAATGAGATGATACCCAAGAGGGATATAACTTTGGCTGATGAGTCAAAGAAAACTGTTGTGGTGTCCCTGTGGAATGACATGGCAACCGGCGTAGGTCAAGAACTGCTAGACATGGCTGATAAGTCTCCTGTGATTGCAATCAAGTCTCTCAAAGTTGGAGACTTTCAAGGTAATCTTGGGTTTGCTATGATTGATCTATATGTCGAAATCACACTTCTTTAAACCTGTTTGCTGATTTCATTCAATCTCTCCAGGTGTTTCTTTGTCCACCGTCAGCAGAAGCAATGTGGTGATAAATCCTGAATCACCAGAAGCTAAAAAGTTGAAATCTTGGTGAGTCTTTTGGATTGAGTCAGCCGATAAATTAAAATGATGAAACTTGTCTATGCTGATTTAATTAGCTTTTCTTTTTTTTTCACTTTTGCAGGTATGATTCTGAAGGGAAGGAAACATCCATGTCTTCCATTGGCTCATCGATGAGCCCATCTGCCAAGAATGGGTCTTGGTCTATGTATACCGACCGAGTCCTTCTCTCACACATCACAAGCAAACCGTCTCTAGGCGAGGAAAAGGTACATAAACATTGAATTCCAGACTTGGACAAAAATGGCTTAACCATAGAAAAATGAACTTATTATGAAATTGAATTTCTGTTGCAGCCTGCATTTTTCAGCACTAGGGGTTACATAAGCTTCATCAAACCCGACCAGACTATGTGGTACCAAGCTTGTAAGACATGTAACAAGAAAGTGACTGAAGCAATTGACACTGGTTACTGGTGTGAAGGTTGCCAGAAGAAAGATGAAGAATGCAGCTTAAGGTTAAAATCTCAGATTCATAGAACAAAAATTGGTAGGTACCACATTTTCTTGATCTTCAAACAACTTAGTTCTGTCTACTTTGGGTGTTGCCAGGTACATAATGGTGGTGAAAGTCTCTGACTCAACAGGAGAAGCTTGGTTTTCTTCATTCAACGACGAAGCTGAGAAGATTATTGGCTGTTCAGCTGATGAGCTCAACAAACTGAGATCAGAGGTAAGGAGACGCAACCCTATAAAAGCAATTATCTGTTAACTTAGAACCATATCAAGCTTTTGGAGGTCATGTTTAAAGTGTTTAAACCTTTTCCAGGGAGGTGAAGTAAATGAATTTCAGACAAAGCTGAAAGAAGCAACCTGGTCCTCTCATCTCTTCAGGATTAGCGTAACTCAGAATGAGTACAACGGTGAGAAGAGGCAGAGGATAACTGTGAAAGGAGTAGCTCCTCTTGATTTTGCTGCCGAAACAAGATTATTGCTCCAAGACATCTCCAAGAAGAAGAACGCATCTAATTAGATCTCAAGTTTCACATGTTAGGAATCTTTTTGCCTAAAAAAGTCTCAAAACTTTGTTTGTAATATAAGCTTTTCTGCAGTTTATATAATTAGAGTGAACATCGTTTAATTGGATTAAAGCTTATTCCTTGGTAATAATAATCTTTACCTGCTTAAGATTTGCAAATGATAGTGTTTAGAAAGGACCACCAATCAGAAAGGGTTTTGAAGGAATGATGAGATATTTCAGGCCCATAGTAGGCCCAATTAAGGTAAAACCCTTTCGTAGCCAAAAGTCGGTCTCTCTCTTTCTCTGCTCCGTCGCGGCCAACACTCGCCTGTTCTTCTTATTTATCCAACTTGCATAAAGCTGCTCGATTTATCTAAAGCCCTAAACCTCGAACGGCGGCGCTGTGTCCCCGGAAATCTTATAGGAGCGATCGTTCTTAAGGCTATTTGTTTCACGCGCGATATTTGAGGCCGAGAGAGGAATTTCTTGGTGTGTATTGAAATGGAGGAAGAAAACGAAGTGGTGAAGACGTTTGCAGAACTTGGTTTGCGTGAGGAGCTTGTGAAAGCTTGCGATAGATTGGGATGGAAGAACCCTTCGAAAATTCAAGCCGAAGCTATTCCTCATGCTCTTGAAGGTACGGTTTTGTTTTTAGGGGATTCTCCAATGCAATGATGTTTTCGTAGGATTGAATCGTCTCTTTTATCCTGGGGATATTTTGATTTTGAAAGGTCTTACTTCTGTGTTTAGATCTTTGTGAGATTGAAAAGCTTGCAACTTTTTTTACTGTTAGAGTGTTATTTATGAAGTTGATTGAATCCAATGTGTTGATGTCTCGTTCAGGGAAAGATGTAATCGGACTTGCCCAAACCGGTTCTGGTAAAACCGGAGCTTTCGCTTTGCCTATTTTGCAAGCACTTCTTCAGTATGATCTTGATTCTGAGCCTAAGAAAGGGCGTAGACCTGATCCTGCGTTCTTCGCCTGTGTTTTATCTCCAACTCGGTATGACTCGCTCACCTTAGTTTCTTCTACTGTTACCTGATGTCTCTCTACTTCTTCTTTTTTGCGTCATTTCTTATTGGATTTGATTGTTCTGTTTTCTTCTCTCTAGAGAGCTTGCAATCCAGATTGCTGAGCAGTTTGAAGCTCTAGGATCTGATATAAGTCTTAGGTGTGCTGTGGTAAGCTGATGCTTTAACCATGTTAACCACAATTGAAATCTTCCTGCTTTAAATGGATTTAAACCAAATATGTTTCCAGCTTGTTGGAGGTATAGACAGGATGCAACAAACTATTGCTCTGGCGAAACGGCCTCATGTTATTGTATGTTTATTTCTTAATTTGTTTTCTCTTCTCCACTCAACGCCAGCGAATCTAGTAGCTAAGTTTGCTGTGTTGTTTCATAGGTTGCAACACCTGGTCGTCTTTGGGATCACATGTGTGACACAAAAGGCTTTTCTCTGAAGACGTTGAAATATCTGGTAAATTTAAGCTTATGGTCGTTGATCTCTTTCGTTTTGGTGTAGTCTGTTTATATTTTCTATCCATTTTGTATTTACTTCACATTGTCTGTTCCTCAGGTTCTTGATGAAGCAGATAGACTGCTGAATGAAGATTTTGAGAAATCTCTTAACCAGATTTTGGAAGAGATCCCTCGTGACCGTAAAACATTTCTTTTTTCAGCAACTATGACTAAAAAGGTAGGAACCTTGCTTGACAGTGTTGTGGTTTTGATCGGTCTAACTTGTCTCGCTGTAATATTTTGGTGGAAGGAAAGTCTTTAAGAACGATCAACTGATTTAAGTCACTGAATTTGTTTTGGACTTTGTAGGTTCGGAAACTTCAAAGAGCGTGCTTAAGGAATCCTGTGAAGGTACGGAAACACTAAATTGACGTTAGTTCTTTTCTCATTGCGCCAATCATTAGTTCAAATGTAAAACAGTTTTATGTTTATTGCTTTCCTCCAGATCGAGGCTGCCTCCAAATATTCCACAGTTGATACTCTAAAACAGCAGTATCGGTTTGTTGCTGCTAAATACAAGGTGCCTTATTTTCATTACAATAGCCTGGTAGATAAACATATATAAGTAGCAAACACATAAGAGACTTTTATCTTCTTTGAAAATGAGCTTTCTATGATTTTAACAGGATTGCTACCTTGTATACATTCTGACTGAAATGCCTGAATCAACATCAATGATTTTCACCCGAACTTGTGATGGTACTCGTTTTATGGCTTTGATGCTTCGGAGCCTTGGTTTTAGAGCCATTCCTATCAGTGGTCAAATGACTCAGGTTAATGATCCTCTCCACTTTCTTAACGTTTCATGACTGAAATTCTCTTAAAATTTCCTCACTCTTTTTTGAAATATTCACAGTCAAAGAGGCTGGGAGCATTGAATAAGTTCAAAGCAGGGGAATGTAACATCTTGGTTTGCACGGATGTGGCTAGTAGAGGGCTCGATATCCCATCCGTTGATGTGGTTATCAATTACGACATTCCCACAAATTCAAAGGTTAGCCATTTTTTTCTTGTTTCTCATGCCTCGATGATCTTGAGAAGGCACATTCATCTTCCAAGTTTTGGTTATAGGATTACATTCACAGAGTGGGGAGAACCGCTCGTGCTGGACGTTCTGGTGTAGGGATATCTCTTGTGAACCAGTATGAGCTCGAATGGTACTTACAAATTGAAAAACTCATAGGTAAGTAACTGAGATACATTTTATTTCTGTTCTCTCGTAGGATAAAGACATCTGACTATTTTTTCTACATTCAGGCAAGAAACTACCAGAATATCCAGCTGAGGAAGACGAAGTCTTGTCATTGCTGGAGAGAGTTTCGGAAGCCAAAAAATTATCCGCAATGGTATTTTTACTCTGCACTTCTACGTGTATAAGGTTAATTGTTTTAGCTTATAACTTAGATATACAGAGAATTGAATTGTGCGTTTTTTTTTGAATATTTTTTTTTCTTGTAGAATATGAAAGAATCAGGAGGTAAGAGGAAGAGAAGAGGAGAAGATGATGACGAGAGTGAGAGGTTCTTGGGAGGTAACAAGGGAGGAGGTAACAAGGGTGGTAACAAGGACAAGCAATCTTTTAAAAAGTTCAAACGGTAGAATGCTCTCTTTGTATTGTTTTCTGATAATTCATCAAATTTTTGATGTTTCTATTTCCGAGAAGTGTTCCGTGTGAACTTGGGAAATTTACTCAGTAGTGGTACTCGTAATTTTGTATTTTCTTATCTTTTTGCTTGTTTCTTAAAGACTCGATTTATGCTATTAAAAGTTATTTAGAAGTTTCTGGTCTCTGTTCTTTGGTGGCTCCACTGGCATTTGCTGCATTTGGTTTTGCTCTGTCCTTGTCTTTTTGCTTGTTTCTTAAAGAGAAATCTGGTGAACCGGTTGTGCGTATTCCGGTTCCCTGATGAAATCAACGAATCAGATGAGCCCGGTCCAGTTCACTTCCTCTGCTCTCTCACTGGAACTGAACAACTAAGAACACATTTGCATAGAAAACACAATTTTTATAATGGTTTTCTTATGAAATTGAATGTTTATGAAGAAAAGTACCCAAAGAAGGATTGAATGATAGAAAAAACAAAAACGGAGGAAAAAATACAAGAAAAGCAAGAAAATGGGAACTACACCGACCAACAAAAAAGAAGCCAAAAAGACTTGCCACATAAACTCAACTCAAGCATTTTAGCCAAAAAAAAAAAAAAAAAATGCAAAACAAAAATTAAAACTACTCTCTCTCTTATGGAGGCACCGTTAAATGCAAAGTCAAGATGAACTACCACCGCGAGGCCCACCACGTCCTCCTCCTCCGCCCCCTCTTCCACTGCCTCCGTTTTGAGGAACCCTTTGGTAACCTTCTCCTCCATTCCGTGGGTTTGAGCTCTTTGGTCTACCAGAAAACTCACCACCTCCTCCTCCTCTTCCATAGCCTCCTCTTCCTCCTCCACCACGTCCTCCTTTGAAACTTTCGTTTCGGAAGCTTCCTCTTCCAGGAAAGTACCTTCCCCTACTACCTCCATTGTTGCCTCCTACAAAAAAATAATAATTTAAAGCCATCTTTCATACACACAAAACTCTTCATTAAACCAGCTTTTCTTGATGAGCTCTCTCATGTTTGTTACCTCGACTGTTTGTTTTCTTCTCCTCTACAACAGCTTGACGATCACCAATTGTAATCGGTGAGGCCTACGCAGGTACCAACCAAAAGAGTCAGACTTTCACCTCAAAGAAGGTTATAAAAAGATTTCGAAGGCTTAGGGTTTCTACCTCGAGTGCACTCTGCTTCCCGCTAGATGTTTCGAATTCCACAAAACCAAAACAGAAACCTTGCTGCTGAGAGTCACGAACAACGTGTAAGGAACCAATAAGCAAGGGGTGGCTTTTGGAGGAGATTGTAGATTTTTATATCAAACCTTATTGCTTCTGACTTGAATCCCCTCATGCTTGATAGCACCAAAGTTCTTGAACACCTCTTCGAGTTGTGTTGGTGTCGAGTCAAAAGGTAAATTTCGAACATAAATCGAATGACCATCGTCTGTAATAACAAGCAGACAAGAAAAAAACAAAAACAAAAAAATCATTAATAACCAAGGGATTTCTCATATTCAAACAGCATATAATGAAAAGAATTTACGGACCTTCCACATCAACAATGCTACTGTTTGGAACGTTCTCGAGACCTGAAGCATCGGATGCTGCTGCACGCTCAGCAGGAGGAGCAGTTTGCTTCTGGTTCGTACTGACCGGAGCTGTTCTTGACTTGTTCCGAGCAGCGTGTGTTGGTGCTGGACCGCTTTTCATCAGTTTGAGCTGTTGAATCACACAAAGACTTGTAACGTTTACTATAAACAAAAAACAAAAAATCAGTTGTTAAGCAGCTAAGACTCACGACTGAAGCATAGGAATGCTTAGGAGCATCTCCTTGTGACACTGATAGAATTTCATTTGGAGGTTCGATAGGCTCAACGTCAACAACTACTCCTTCATCTTTATCAGAAGGATCATACACCTCCGCCACATTGTCAAGATCTTCCTCCTCAATAGAAGCAACTGGCTCCGGTTCTACCTCGGCCTCGTGACTAACGATAACACGTTCTGACAAGAAGTAAGGGAATGTTAACAATATCCTAATCGGAAAAAAAAAAAACGAGTGCTATGTGGTAACCGTGGGTCTTTCATCGTACCTGGTTCCATGGGAGGCTGAACATCCCTAGTGGTTCCATTGATGGTGACAGACCGGGCTTGTGTCGTCACCTCTTTTTCCTCGAGGAATCGAAACACGTCGTTTAAGACGAAGTATCCCTTATCTTGTGGTGCCAAGAAAAAAGTTTGACTGAACTTCTTCCTCACATTATCGCTCCCGGTTAAGCGCCCCGTCACCAGCACGATAACGCCTCTCTCGTGAGACTCCTGAGCATCTGCAGTTTCTATCTCGGCCGTGTAGTCTTCATATTTCAATGACAGAATCTTATCGTTGATCGCCTGAAAAATCCAAAGTGGAACCAAGTTAATATAACTCAGAAGAGAAGAATTAGCAATGTTTTTTGACTTTCTAAAGAAAGAGCATAAATAATTCTCACCTGCATAGTGGTGACAGTAGTCACAGCACCGGTAGCATCAGGTCGGATTAACAAGCTCGAGTCCTGATAAAACCGATGAACTAAACCGGGAGATTGGTGAAGAATGTGATAATATTGCTCCACAAAGGCACGACCAACAACCTCAGCACCAGGGGAAGGGCTAGCTTCCTGCTGTGCCATCTACACTCGATATACAGACAGAGAGAGTATATTATTAACAAAATTTACCTTCTTTATACAAATCGTCATAGCTTATGTTTAACATGAAAAATAATCAGGCTATGTATTGCATCATTTGATTCTAAATTAGTAGTTGTGATACTCAAAGATGGGCTTTTGCTGCTTATTGTTTCCTCTCTAATTTGCAGAAATCTGGCGAACCAGATTCTGAGGGTTTTAGGATTTCCGGTTCGCTATTGCAATTAACGAAATAGAAAGAACCAATCCGAATATGAAACTAAGAACATCTTTGCATTAAAAACACAAACAATACAGAAGCTGTGTAATGTATCATTTGATCCTTACTTTTAAGAGGAAATGGTTGGGAATGTTTCAGGGAGAAAAACAAAACCTTCTCTGATGTGGTAAATCGTTCTAACATTTAATTACTTTCGATCAAAAAACCTAAAGGATAATTCGATTTCTTAGAACTCAGATAAAAAGTCAACGATCTAATAATAAAAAGTCTCAGATTTCACTGTTCTAGATGAAATTAAGCTTACACACACAGAACCCTAAAAGGAATAAAAAGATCAGAACACTTTAACAAGAACAACACGAATTCAGAGGTGAAGCAACCATAAAAAAAGAGCAAATGATGAAAATCGGAAATGTTTGCCAGAAATGAATCGAGAAAAGTAAATGAAAGAATGAGTCAGATCATGCTAAATAAAGAAAGAGAGAGAGAGAGAGAGATTAAGATTTCGACCAAATCGAGATAGATTAAAGGGAACAGATCGAAAGAGGAAGGAAGTGTAGTTGTACTTACAGTGATCTGAGGGAGAGAAGGACAAAGAGAGATCTGCTACAGAAGCTACGAAACAGAGGAGGACGAGAGAGACAGCGACAGACGGAGAGAGAGAGAGAGAGAGAGAGAGAAGGAACAAAACTAGTTTAGTTTAACTTCAGTTCAGTTCAGTTCGGTTCGGCCCACGAAGACTCAGAGTTGGGCTTCTCTTCTAGTTCTGTCTTGTTTTTTTTGTTTCTAGAAAATGTCGGTTCTGTTCGTTATTTCAAGTTAAAATTAAATGCTTCAAATCCATAGTAGAATTTTAAACAAACGAAAATTATGAACAACGTTATGAAACTTAAACAATTCCCAAATGAACTTGATGTTTAATAAGGCATGTTTAAGTTAGAAAGTATTGTTATAATATTATTAAAACTTAGCGGAGTTAGTATTAAAACTTAGCTCTCGTTTGTAAGCATTAATGTACACAACATTTTCAACTAATCAACAAAAACGTGCGTTTTTTGTTTTTGTTTTCTAAGAACAAGGGAAGTTAGAAAGTATTGTTCTTTTACAACTGAAGAAGAAGAACTAAATAAATATTTTTATAAAAAAGAAGAACTAAATAAAAAAATTATGAGTGCTAAAATGCTATTATTATATCATTGTAATTTTTGGATACAGCATTGTAGAACTACCTTATCATTTTAAAAAACAAAAACAAATATTAGATGGCTTGTTTAAACTCTCTTTCAACATAGAAGAAAAATACCGATTGAATAGCAATTTTGGTATATGCAAAATTGGTTTCATCTTTTAAAAATGCATTACAACAATCATGATGACCTATGTTGCTGAATTGTTTGGTGAAAATGGATTGAGAAACCTTTGCAATACATTCTGGGATATTTATCACCGGTAAATCAATGTTTTGTTATGTCAGGTCAGTTGAAATGAAAATAGAAACGGAACAAAAAAAACTATGGCAAATGGGCATTTACAGAGACTTGCAAAACATATGACAATGTAGAAGTGAAATTAATTAATCAAGTAATTTTGACTACTGATAACCGGTGTAGCCCAGAATTTAAACCAATAAACCGGTTTATAATCCTCTCTCTCTCTCTCTCTCTCTCGAATCCGGAGACTCATCACCGGAATCTTTCCGCCGAATAAAACGCACGCTTTGAAGCAAGAATACGTTGTTCCGATGACGAAGTAGAAGAGATGGTGCTCTTTGAAAATTACCGTGCAAAAAAAGATGAACAACGCGCGTGATGGAGGGTAAGGTAAGGTGAGGAATTCGATATTTAGCTCGCCGATTTCTGGATCGATTGCAATTTTGCTGGCCTTGATCATGAGCTTGGATAGTGCCCTTAAGTTAGCACATTGGATCCTTTAGGTCACACTTTGTTGCAGATTTTAACCTATTTGGTCTATCACTGGATCAGTTTTCGTGATGCCAATAATAACCTATTTTAGTGGATGAACTTCTTCATAATCAGTACAGTTATGTTCCACCTTTTTGGACTAATATTGTCGCACCATCATTTTTTTCTGTTTGATCCGTAAAAAACTAAAGATGTTATATTGACCCTCTAGTTTGCAGAATGTCTTCATCTGTAGAAACTAAGAGATTACTATTTGGAATAAATGATTAGTTTGACTAGCTTGTGAGCAATTTGGATTATATAGCTGACACCGACTTGTTGTTTTTACTCATGATCCTTCTCTGAGTTCTTGGCACACACTAAGCTCAATCAAAGATGCTATAAGGAGGAGCATATAAGAGCCTGGACTCACATGCATGTGTCTGTGTAAATGTTTTCTGATAACTAAAAGCCAGTCTCAGCCACTCCACTGCATGAATGTTTTCACAGGCATCGTTAAAGTTCAATGCATTGAGAGTACTGGTTTGAGTCATGGGATTGCTTTATTTTCAAATGTCCAAGCTCGGAAAAAAAAAACATTATCTGCAATAATTTCTTACTCAATGTATTGTCCCCTTGCTTATTGCTAGCTCCCCAAGACATTAAAGGCACTTCACTATTCCATACAGTAACTTTTCTCAATGCATCCTCTCTTGCAGTATCTTCCCGTTTGTCTCCTCTCAATCCCTCGAGGCTATTTTCGCTTGCTGACAAAGAGAGGAATCCAAATGAATCATTACAAAGCGAAATTTCAACAAATAAAAGCATATGTAAATCAATTTCTCTACCTTATGGGTACGTCCTTTACTTCCCATACCCATAAAAGCCAATCCTTGTCTTGACATTATTAAACCTTATATATCATATATTTCCTTGTCTTATATGAAACCCGTGATTTTTTTCTTTTTCTTTTCCAAATGTGAAGGGTGAGTGATTTTGTAATGTAACAGTAAACACACAGAGAGAAACGGGTAGTTTCAGTGTTTTTATGTGCAGCAAACTCTGGAGACACTTTTACTACATCAATAATACAAAAAGGAAGAGCAGTTATGTATGTATGTCATTATGTCAGCATCAGCATGTATATACATACATATATACTATATGGGTATATATATGTGTATTCATAATAATGTAGTTATACCCCAATTTACTTTTTGGTGGTTTTACTCCTTTTGGTGTTGTCTCTTACAAGGACATGTCCTTGTCTGTCTCAGCATGAGCCTTCTGCATTTACTCACGTTCAGACCCGAAAACGACTGCTCAGAACCAAAAGATAAAAAGAANAATTAAGCTTACACACACAGAACCCTAAAAGGAATAAAAAGATCAGAACACTTTAACAAGAACAACACGAATTCAGAGGTGAAGCAACCATAAAAAAAGAGCAAATGATGAAAATCGGAAATGTTTGCCAGAAATGAATCGAGAAAAGTAAATGAAAGAATGAGTCAGATCATGCTAAATAAAGAAAGAGAGAGAGAGAGAGAGAGAGAGAGATTAAGATTTCGACCAAATCGAGATAGATTAAAGGGAACAGATCGAAAGAGGAAGGAAGTGTAGTTGTACTTACAGTGATCTGAGGGAGAGAAGGACAAAGAGAGATCTGCTACAGAAGCTACGACAGAGGAGGACGAGAGAGACAGCGACAGACGGAGCAAGAGAGAGAGAGAGAAAGAGACTGAGAGAAGGAACAAAACTAGTTTAGTTTAAGTTCAGTTCAGTTCAGTTCGGTTCGGCCCACGAAGACTCAGAGTTGGGCTTCTCTTCTAGTTCTGTCTTGTTTTTTTTTTGTTTCTAGAAAATGTCGGTTCTGTTCGTTATTTCAAGTTAAAATTAAATGCTTCAAATCCGTAGTAGAATTTTAAACAAACGAAAATTATGAACAACGTTATGAAACTGAAACAATTCCCAAATGAACTTGATGATTAATAAGGCATGTTTAAGTTAGAAAGTATTATAATATTATTACAACTTAGCGGAGTTAGTATTAAAACTTTATTCTCGTTTGTAAGCATTAATGTACACAACATTTTCAACTAATCAACAAAAACGTGCGTTTGTTTTTTTTTCTAAGAACAAGGGAAGTTAGAAAGTATTGTTCTTTTACAACTGAAGAAGAAGAACTAAATATTTTTATAAAAAAGAAGAACTAAATAAAAAAATTATGAGTGCTAAAATGCTATTATTATATCATGGTAATTTTTGGATACAGCATTGTAGAACTACCTTATCATTTAAAAAAAAAAAACAAATATTAGATGACTTGTTTAAACTCTCTTTCAACATAGAAGAAAAATACCGATTGAATAGAAATTTTGGTATGCAATTGGTTTCAGCTTTTAAAAATGCATTACAACAATCATGACCTATGTTGCTCAATTGTTTGGTGAAAATGGATTGAGAAACCTTTGCAATACATTCTGGGATATTTATCACCGGTAAATCAATATTTTGTTGGAAATGAAAATAGAAATGGAACAAAAAAACTATGGCAAATGGGCATTTACAGAGACTTGCAAAACATATGACAACTAGAAGTGAAATTAATTAATCAAGAAATTTTGACTACTGATAACCGGTGTAGCCAGAATTTAAACCAATAAACCGGTTAATAATCCTTTGGTTTTGATTTGATTCGAATCGATTATGTTCGCTCATCTCTCTCTCTCTCTCTCTCTCTCGAATCCGGAGACTCATCACCGGAATCTCCGCCGCCGAGTAAAACGCACGCTTTGAAGCAAGAATACGTTGTTCTGATGACGAAGTATAAGAGATGGTGCTCTTTGAAAATTACCGTGCAAAAAAAGATGAACAACGCGCGTGATGGAGGGTAAGGTAAGGTGAGGAATTCGATATTTAGCTCGCCGATTTCTGGATCGATTGCAATTTTGCTGGCCTTGATCATGAGCTTGGATAGTGCCCTTAAGTTAGCACATTGGATCCTTTAGGTCACAATTTGTTGCAGATTTTAACCTATTTGGTCTATCACTGGATCAGTTTTCGTGATGCCAATAATAACCTATTTTAGTGGATGAACTTCTTCATAATCAGTACAGTTATGTTCCACCTTTTTGGACTAATATTGTCGCACCATCATTTTTTTCTGTTTGATCCGTAAAAAACTAAAGATGTTATATTGACCCTCTAGTTTGCAGAATGTCTTCATCTGTAGAAACTAAGAGATTACTATTTGGAATAAATGATTAGTTTGACTAGCTTGTGAGCAATTTGGATTATATAGCTGACACCGACTTGTTGTTTTTACTCATGATCCTTCTCTGAGTTCTTGGCACACACTAAGCTCAATCAAAGATGCTATAAGGAGGAGCATATAAGAGCCTGGACTCACATGCATGTGTCTGTGTAAATGTTTTCTGATAACTAAAAGCCAGTCTCAGCCACTCCACTGCATGAATGTTTTCACAGGCATCGTTAAAGTTCAATGCATTGAGAGTACTGGTTTGAGTCATGGGATTGCTTTATTTTCAAATGTCCAAGCTCGGAAAAAAAAAACATTATCTGCAATAATTTCTTACTCAATGTATTGTCCCCTTGCTTATTGCTAGCTCCCCAAGACATTAAAGGCACTTCACTATTCCATACAGTAACTTTTCTCAATGCATCCTCTCTTGCAGTATCTTCCCGTTTGTCTCCTCTCAATCCCTCGAGGCTATTTTCGCTTGCTGACAAAGAGAGGAATCCAAATGAATCATTACAAAGCGAAATTTCAACAAATAAAAGCATATGTAAATCAATTTCTCTACCTTATGGGTACGTCCTTTACTTCCCATACCCATAAAAGCCAATCCTTGTCTTGACATTATTAAACCTTATATATCATATATTTCCTTGTCTTATATGAAACCCGTGATTTTTTTCTTTTTCTTTTCCAAATGTGAAGGGTGAGTGATTTTGTAATGTAACAGTAAACACACAGAGAGAAACGGGTAGTTTCAGTGTTTTTATGTGCAGCAAACTCTGGAGACACTTTTACTACATCAATAATACAAAAAGGAAGAGCAGTTATGTATGTATGTCATTATGTCAGCATCAGCATGTATATACATACATATATACTATATGGGTATATATATGTGTATTCATAATAATGTAGTTATACCCCAATTTACTTTTTGGTGGTTTTACTCCTTTTGGTGTTGTCTCTTACAAGGACATGTCCTTGTCTGTCTCAGCATGAGCCTTCTGCATTTACTCACGTCCAGACCCGAAAACGACGGCTCAGAACCAAAAGACAAAAAGAAGAAAGACGTTCTTAGGCCTTCGTGTACTATAGATAACGAAGGACAGACACCGTTATAGCTCTTTAGGTTGTGTTTTCGTTATTTTTGTTTTTTTTTATTCTCCAGTCTTGCAGTCGAAATAAATAAAAGAGATGTGGATATGTTATGAATTATTATTCGTTAATATCACATAACGCAACTATGAAAATTTTGACTCTGTACACGGGTGTGATGGCGATAGCTTAAGACCAACTTGTCTAATTTTTATTTTGCTTTTCTGTGGAAAATTACAAAATTTGGAATTGTCTTTATCTATCCATAGTATATTAACTACATTAAAGGTTAATTTTTTCTGTTAGCCAAATTTTCTTAACGCTTAACCATTTTTGTAGGGTACATTTGTAACCCTTCACGTGACTAGTAGTATATCACATTCAGTTTAAAAAAAAAAAGCTGTGAATTTGCTAATTTTTATGAGGTATATTTTTCTTCAACCTTGAGATAAGGATAGTGAATTTTTATTGTTAGAAAATAATAGAGGGAGGGGATAAATAAAAATGCTTTTATTGACCTAAAATGTCTTGATGATTAAAGACAACAGGTTATATATATGAGTTTTGGATGCAAGAATCTGTGTTTCCACATTAAAAGACAAAGCTGTCCAATTCCCTAGCTTAAAAAATGAGAGTATACTTACGTCTTACCCTGTATGAGTATCACTAAGACATACATAATTAGTTATTATTACACATTCCCATAGCCTAATTAAACCCTAAAAGTTGTCTTAAGATAGAATGTACTAATTAAGTTAGTTTCCAACATCTAATTTTCCAAATGGTTGGATGATTTGAAACACTGTAATTTCGTCTGTCGGTGATCATGCCATTGGGTTAATATGATTAGTTAGTTTGAATTAAACAAATTTAAAATGGTAAATGATGAACTGAAATAGTAGATTTTGAGCCAATCATATTTAGATATACAATTTTCAGTTAGAATGGCTACAATACTTTGTTGTTTTTTTCATATATAATTTAGATTAATCATATATATACATACAATTTTTTGTTGCCCAATGACAATTACGTGAGAACAAAACTAATTAATTACTGTTTATAGGTTTTACGAATAGTCAACTGCGAGAAATTCATTTCTATTGGTGGAAAATACGGTTAATTAGTGCCATTTTGTACGTAATGTTACAACTCGGCCACAGTCATTTTCACATTCTAGGCATGCGACCACACATTCGGCTTTTCTTCTCCGACATCTCCAACTTTTCTCTTACAACTCCCTAATATGTATTCAATTTAAATTCCGCTGTGAGAGAGAAATTTCAAAAAGGCAATTATGTTGAAGAAAACTTAGAAAAGTACAGGCAGGCATGTAAGCATTCTTAATGGGGCGTAATTAATAAATAGAGAGAGAATTAGGGTTTCTAGTGTCTAGCTATATTTATTTTGAGAGATTATGGCAAGGAAAAACAACCTGGTTATTAAAAACTGCACATGGAAAACTTATTTGAACAGACTGAGATTTAAATTTTGCAGAGCTTTGACATAATTCAGCCAAAAGTCAGAAGTATCAAACATATATATACATATATATCTATATACAAAAATACTATGTGTAAAACGTATATGGTATGACCTGTATAAGGATCACAATATCCTATATGCTCGAAAAGTCGGAGGAATTTAAGCAGAGAAGTTCAAGTCCCATCATCATCATTCATCATTCATCTCTAGATTCTCTACTTCAATTCATTTGTGCAGCCCATAAAAACTTTTGATAGTATATATAAAAACGGATTAAGTTTCTTTTTTGTCAGCATGATGATTAAGTTAACGTTAATTAAGGAAATTCCTTTTAATTAAATAAATCTTAGGAAATTATGTGTATATTCAAAATGCAGGACCGACTTTTGTAAAGATGCATGGTACGACAATTAAGTATAGGTAGAACTAATTAAACATATACATACATATAATCCGATGCAAAATCCTATCTGTCATACATGATTAAAAGTCCTACAAAAACCCCTAAAATAATTGTGGTACGTATTTTAGAACGAAAAATATTCTGTGTCTTAAACCTTTTCTCAAAAAAAAAAAAAAAAAAAAAATTATGTGTAGTACGTACTTAATTAGAATTTCCCTATATACATTGTGTTTCGAAAATCCATGCAGCCTTTGATGTGCAAGAGATTAACATTTACCAAACTTTAACTGGCCATTATATATACGAAATTTTCTTTCATTTTTATCAAATAATGATACAGTGAAAATGTTACTAACTTTCTGCTGAAAATTCTTTGAAAATCTAAATACAAATTTTGTTGTCTGTGGAACTTCCATGAAACTTTAAATTTGCTTTAATTCATATTTTGGCAAAGTTAAATAATTAAGAACTAAATAAATGGATTATGATTTTATCTTTGAAAAATCAGCTGTAAAAATATGTTAGCGGAGAAAGTTTCAAAGATTTTTCTACTAATTTAAGATAAATTTTCTCATAAAACTCCGTCATATTACTCGTATATATATTGGCAGATTTTAATGCCCTGAATTTAATCACAGGTTTATGATGAATATAGTACATAATTATTGGTGCAAGATCTGAATTTGAAACCATATAACAAAAACACAATAATATTCTTCAATCGTAACAACCATTGGGTTAAAGGCGCGGTCAATTATAGGAGACTTTTATAGTGATCAAGTTGGATACAAAGAGGAGAGAAAATGGTGTGTGATTGTGGGCAAAAATCTCAGTGGCAAAGACGCATAGAAGAGAGAAGTGGTCCACAAATCTCTTTGTGAGAGTATTTAAGCATTAGATGCTTTAAAGAAAAACCTATACTCTTTGGTCCATTCTCTATCTCAGAGAGAGACCCTTACCTCTTCTAGCTGTCAATCTATAATATATATTTAGTTACATATTTTTATATGTTTATAATATATATATATAACCCTTTATTTATTTAGAAATTAAAGCATTCTCAACAATTTGATTTTAACAAGTCTACACTTCTTTATCACTAAATTTAGGGTTTCAACAAGTGCCTTCGTTGATCATGTAACTAAACAATTTCTCTACAAACTGAAATTTCCATTTTTCAAAATGATTCGGATGAAACGGAGGACTAAAATTGTCATTTCAAATGAATGCTTTGTAATAAAAATTGGTAGTTTTTTTTTCTTTCTTTCTTGAAAGCTTTTACATTTCTTAAAATCTTAAATCTTAACCTTTTCAATTTCTTTTAATTTTTGTTTGGTTGCGTGCTTTAAACGAATCGTCTTTTTCAAATGTTTTTCTCTTCTCAAACCAATGTAAACAGTTTTTAACTGCATGTTTTCTATTAAATGACTTTAACCGTGTTACCAATCGAAGTTTGAAATTAGATCAAGATTATAGTTTTCACAAACTTGCTTAGGTCAAAAATATAGATTGAATCAAAGTGAAAACCCCATGAAAGGGAACCGCAACTGAAATACTAAAATATTTTAAAATTTATTGTAAAGTTTTTTATATAAAAATTTCATGTGACTGTGAGTGTTAGACGAAATTACATACACATTCCCATCAGAGTATAAATACACTACATAAACGGCTCCTCTTTTGTCCTTGTGCATAAATTCCTTTCATACCAAAATAAAACCCTAGGGATTGGAATATATAATATAAAGATATATATAATTCATTTATTATTTAACTTCCCCAATCATTATAATATATATACTTATAAAAAATTCGAGTTACCAAAAAAAGAAATACTTCACATTGGTTCATCCTCTGCCTTCTTATCTCTTTTTTCTTCGTCCTTCTTCTTCTTTATCAAACTAGACCTGAACTAGGAACTCAAGCTTGCCAGTCTTCGATCCATGTAAGATTATATGACATGGATTTTCTTAAATTTCAAATTCTTGTCTAAACTTTCATCACTTAGATGCAGACCAAGAAAGATATCAATCACATCTATTTTGCTTCGTTTTCATGTGAATTTGCTCCCAAACATTTGGAAAAAGCAACAATTCCATCACTTCACCTCAATTTCATTCCACAATTAGAGGCTATAACAACTATTTCCTCTCTTTTATGCTGTATAAATTGGTTAATTTTCTTCTCTTCTTGTTTCAGATCTGTTCTTCACAAGGAAAAGATCCAACTGAGTGAATTAAGAGAGATGAGATCGAGAGAATGCGATGAAGAAGACATTCAAGCAAAGCAAGAAGCAGATAATAATCAAAATCATAATCATCAAGTAAACTTAAACAACATGTTGCAGCAGCAGAATCAGCCGAGTTCGGTATCATCATCTTCGAGGCAATGGACCTCGGCTTTCAGGAATCCAAGAATCGTTCGAGTGTCGAGGACATTCGGTGGCAAAGACAGACACAGCAAAGTCTGCACAGTCCGTGGCCTTAGAGACAGGAGGATAAGGCTGTCCGTACCAACAGCGATTCAGCTTTACGACCTTCAAGATCGATTAGGGCTGAGTCAGCCAAGCAAAGTCATCGATTGGTTACTAGAAGCAGCAAAAGATGACGTAGACAAGCTCCCTCCTTTACAATTCCCACATGGGTTTAACCAAATGTATCCAAATCTCGTCTTCGGAAACTCCGGAATCGGAGAATCATCATCATCAACAACAGCATTTCCAGGTACCAATCTTGGGTTCTTGGAAAGTTGGGATCTTGGTGGCTCATCTTCAAGAACAAGATCAAGAATAGCCGATACAACAACTACTCAAAGAGAAAGTTTCGATCTTGATAAAGGAAAATGGATCAAACACGATGAGAACAGCAATCAAGATCACGGGTTCGACACCAACCATCAACATTTCTCCCTGACCAATCCTTACAACAACAACAACAACACTTCCTCTTACTACAACCTCGGACATCTTCAACACTCGTTAGACCAATCCGGTAATAACGTTACTGTCGCTATATCCAATGTTCCTAATAATAACAGCAACAATCTCAATTTGCCTCCTCCTTCGTCGTCTGCCGGAGACGGCTCGCAGCTATTTTTCGGTCCTCCTCCTCCGGCAATGAGCTCTCTATTTCCGACTTATCCTTCCTTCCTTGGAGCTTCTCATCAACATCATCATCATCATCATGTCGTTGATGGAGCTGGGAATCTTCAGCTCTTTAGCTCCAATGCCAATACGGCGTCGCAGCAACAGATGATGACGGGTAATTCGAGTTTGATTAGACCGTTTCATCATTTGATGAGCTCGAATCATGATACGGATCGTCATAGTAGTGACAATGATTCAGAATAGATTCATATATCTATACTATACTTACATATATGTTATATGTATACGTATTCTTCTATATATTTATATTTTTGCGTACTGTTGGATTGATTTATATATTTCCTCTTGTATGTATATATAGAGTTTTAATAATCTTGATCAATCTCCGATTTGGATTTGAACAAAGATATTCGTATTGCGAGTTTGGTGGTTATATCTTACATATTTTAACTTTTGACATGTCTCATTAGTTTTTGCTTGCTCTTGGAATTCTATAATTTCTCCTAGGATTGTCTTCTGCGTTCATTGAAAAATATAATTATATACACAATATAGTACTTTTTTTTTAAGAAAAGGGTTTACTACACAATATAGTACTTACTCAAATAAAAGGGATAGTACATTATAGGTTTGTCATAAATATCTAAACAAGGATGTAGAGAATTTAACATAATCTATATATAGTCTTGCATCTTCATGTATAATTTCGATTAGTAATCACATTTATTGGATAATTATTTGTCGTTAGTTAAGGTTTGGGTTTTAGAAATATGGAATTAGTTGTTAAGATTTGGATTGCAAAAATAAAGGCACAAGTAATTTATATTGGTTCACTCTCAACATAAAACTTACGTCTACTGCGTGCTGTAGAAATTAATTCCGAGTTCGTACAAAATTTTCTCTATGTTTCGTTCGATCACTAAAAAATTAAGAAACGGCAATAAAATTTTAAATAAGTGGTATAAACACATCATATACAAGCATACTTCTTATTAAACCCCCATTCAATTAGCCTGCGGTTGGATCGTTCGATCACACATCAAATTCAAGAGATTCCACAACTCAATATTTATTGATGGTATCGTTGAAATCTGCGGATATATATATATTCTTTAAAATCTGATATCGCAAAGTTACTTTTAAACAAATTTTGTCGAAATTTTGTCAGAGCCGCCACAGAATTAATTATCACAACCATGATTAGTCACGACTGGAATGTAATCGCTTAACTACGAAATTCCTACCGTGCGCTATTACTAAATATTATTGTAATGGCATATTTAGGAAAGTAACCTTGTGCACAATTCAAATGGAAGAAACAGAAGGGGTCGTTGCTGGTCATGCGTCAGAAAAAACACCAATAAGTTTCCAATAATGTTATGTCCACCATCGATCATTCATTTTCTTATTCCAAAAAAACTACGTATATTTGTACGTGCATATATATATAGTCTATATAAAGATACAAAATTAGATGTATAGATAGGTTGCTGTTTACTATGCCTAGACGTACGGCAATATATAATGCATGCCAAACCCTAGCCTCGTGTGTAAATATGCGTCACACCCACGATCATGTACATACACGCATATATACACACATGAGTGAGCACGTATATATATATATATTATATATATGTAAGGAAAACTAGTTGAGATAGTTAGCTAGCGTTTTCCTCATCTCCGTAATTGCTGACTTTTTGATTTGTTCCCCAAAATCAAAGTTCAAAAAATCGCATGGTGGTCTTTAGTCGACACTCGACTGATTTCAATAAGAGAGCTAATAAATGTGATGGAATTATACTCATAAGTAAGTTCATTCCCATTCACGTGTTTGCGAGTATGAGGGAGAGTGATTATATTTAGGTCGAGAAAATGCAGCGAGCATAAAAAGAGTAAAATTTAGGCGCAATATATATGCTTTTTTTTTTTTTTTGATCAAATTGCGCAATATATATGCTCATTACAGTAATTTAAGGAAAACAAAACTTTTCAAAGTTTTCTTTACTTATGACCTACACTTCCAAATTAGTAATTACATACACTTATGCTTCAATTAAGTGTCATTTAAAGGTTTTTCACATTTATTAAAAATACCTATTACTATATTATTTATGGTTTTCCAAGTAAAACTCTGCAATTTTAATTTCACGTAATAAAATTCATTACAAGTTTTTTTTTTTTTGCTTTAAATAATTTGAAACTCTTTATTCTCGTTTATTCTAGTTTGCTTTATATATGTACATTTAAGGATTTTCATGACGCCATATTCTAAAGTATTCATTTAAATTAGATAAAATTTGCAGATTTTCACGTACTTAAAAAAAAATCATCATATAACAGAAAAATAGTCTTAAGTTCGAATATCAAAAGTTTTGGCGGAATGATCCGGCACACCAGTAAAAATCCTTTTACTTATCAAATCAAACTATCGGATCAAATCACATGTATAATTATTGTGATTCTTTTGTTTCAAATCACCAGTAACGTGAAGCTTGAAGCTTAATTAAAGGCTTCACAAGCACCTATCCCCATATAATTTTCCTTACAAAAATGTGTACAGTATAGGAACATTTCTTTCTCTATGTAGAGGTCTTATTTCACTAAAGTAACAATCTATGATTTATAACCTTGACATATGATCGGACCTCAAGTTCTTGGTCATATTAATACCACCAAAATCAAATAAATAAATAATAAACATGTAAGAAAAAGGAGGAGTAGATGATGGTGAGTATTGGGATTGGAGGGGTCAGAGAAGGAAAGGGAAAGAAGAGAAGCAGTTAAGACAGCAACTGAATTGCAGTCAAGCACTGATCCCTATCTTCCAATCTTAGTCCTCTCTCACTCTCTTTCTTTTTCAATAACTCTCTCTCTCTCTCTCTCTCTCTCTCTCCTCTTCTCCAATTTGTAGGGCCATTAATCCCCATTGGTAAATTATTGGTTTTGAAAACATAACTTATTTTCTTTTTGGGTGGTCCTTTTGATCTTTTATAAATCATGTGTTTAGATATAGATGGGCACACACTTGTCAAGAAAATCCAAAGATTTGCCATTAGATTTTGCTTTTCCTTCAACCAAGTTCTATTAATAACCTACACCACATCTCTTCTTACAGATCGGTTGAAAATATACTCTAATACTACTTAATAGGCTATTCATTACACTTTTCTTCGATGGTATTGATTCATCAACCTAATTTTATACCTCTTTTTAGCTCTCTAATTTAGATAATATAATAGTAAAAGAGAGTTACGTTGCTCAAGAGAATATTTACGTTTTTAGAATCTTTTAGTGGAAAGAGATAATTTATCTTAAATGGTATATATATATATATATATATATATATATATATTAATATATGGTCCATATGATTATAAACTTCTTTTTCATCACCGGCATGCTGCAAAGTTAAGAGAGGAAGAAAAAAAACAGGTCCACTTTATTTCATTTTCACATAATTCACTCACTTAGGCATGCAATTCTTTTTGTTTTCTCCTTTTTGTTTTTCAATTTTTTTTTTTTTTTTTGCAGAGACTATTATTTTATGGTACATTTTTGTTTCCTATTTTTGTTTTGTAGGCCACTAAAAAAACTGTATAGTATATCTTGTCAAAGAAACCTATACCATTTAAACAGTTTTCTCCTCAAAAGTAATATAAAAACTCGAGATGGATATTTATCCGAACCTCCTCACTCAATAGATTGAACAACGCGATTTTTTGTTTTACATTTTTACGGAAATATTATTGTTTTTTTTTTCTAACTAGAACTCGTTAATTGGAGTTGTACATGTGGTTTCATATAGTCTATAAGTACATATGTTTTTATAGTTTGGTGTCGAAGCAGTCTACTAATGACATCAGCTATTTATAGGCTGTAAATATTAATTTTTCATGTATCACCTCTTGAGTTTTTGGGTTATAAAAACATATATTGTTCTACTGACTCCAAACAAGTATTAGATCTTTGAATGAGAATCTGAGATGCAAGTAAAGGTACGAAACGCACGTCCTACTAATCCACTGACAGTATATATGTTGGACATTTTCGAGCTTGTAACGAACCGGCAATATAAATATACTCATATACCTAAGGCTTATTTATCCTAGGCTGATATGTATTCGCATGCTCTGATTTTGTGGGTTAGAGTTTCATTTATAGAAATCAAAACAGAAGCTCGTTGTTAAAAGTCTTTGAGTCATATTCGTACATATGCCAATTATGACAAAAGGAAAACTTGTGGGTTGCTTTCAAATGCACCGCCAAAGATTAGAAACATCAATGTTAAGGGTTAAACAAAAACAGTCTCACGTATTGTAGTCTTAGACAATCTTTGCTTGCACAGATCGTATATATATTTTTATTTTTTTCCTTTAAAAATGACAAAAGTTGAAGTTTCGATTAAAAAAACAGATGTTTTAATGTTCAAAAAAAAAAACAAAAAAAAACAGATCTTTATGATATTTAGTGAAATTTTAAAATAATAAAACTTTCCCCTGAATATAAAGTAAAATCTATGATATTTTATCTGAATTTTAAAAATGGTTTTATAATACATTTATGTAAGTAACAAAAATAATTTTTGCTCTCAAACTTAAAAAGTGTTAATCTGGGTCGTATGCAACATTGTTGTCTACCGTCTACGGTATACCTAGGTGAAGACATAATTCCTAAGTGAATATGTTGGAGAACCGGAGGTACATGACACACATAATTGGGCCTAAAAAGAAAAAAACTAAAAAACACATTAAATAAGCCCCCGGCGAGGATCGAACTCGCGGCCTTTCGCTTACGAAGCGAACGCAATACCACTATGCTACGGAGGCATCACGACTAACTTAGCTATTATTACAATATCAACCTCTTTAGTGAAAGTATTCTCCTCGTGAAGCAACCGTTTTCAACTACTGATTAAAGTGATTAAACATGAACTAAATGAGCTTTAACGAATGGATTCTTGATGTACGCAAAATGTTATGGAATTAGAAGATTACGAGAAGAACCACAGTGACTTCATTGTAATACTCACAACCGAAACGATTGTGATTTCTAACTATTCATTCATCTTTCTAAACAAAACATAAATTTTGAAAAAAAATAGTTCTTCTCCAGCAGGAGCAAAGCCATGTTACGTGATTCTCTTATCTTCTCTTCTATGTTGACATATTTGTTTACATAAATCTGCAAAAAAAAAAATGAAGAACCATGATGGATCTCGTTGGGTAATGATGGATTTTGAGGAGATTGTGCCAAAGCTTTTATGTTTCTTACCATGACGAGTTTGGTCAGATTGTGCCGCGAAGTATCAATGTACCTCTCGATCTTAGCTTTTGATTTGGGTACACGAGGACCCTCCATTGAATTCGAAATTTTCTGCACTGCTCTATTCACAATAGTCTCAAACGTCTCTTTACTCATATTCCCTTGCCTCCACTTAAAATTTTTTGTTAGCACGACCTTGAAAAATTTCATGGACCTTAATGAATCTTTCTTCTTTCGATCCTTGTAAGACTTTCCCCTCGTACTAGTTACCGTAGACAATAATGTTGCATAGGAAAAAAAAAAAAAAACTAAAGTGTTTTGAACAAAATTTAATTTAGACTTGGAGATGCGGGGAATCGAACCCCGTGACTCTCGCATGCGAAGCGAGCGCTCTACCATATGTGCTACATCCCCGATTAATTTTTTATAAATGTATATATATATATAGGTTAGCCTCAAACTCCAAAAGGGGATCAAACAATTTGAAGGCCCAAAAGTTAAGCCCAATTATTCATGATGTTCCAAAATCTTGAACTAGGGTTTTGATTCTACTTCCCTTGTTTCTCCTCTTCTCTCCATTTCCACCACTCTCTAGCTATCATTTCCCTCTTCCTAAATCAGAAATGCCGCCGCCGTTACTGTCTCTGCAACTCCGGCGACTGATCCTACGTGGCTTCGTCTCATCCTCCTCCGTCAATAGTCTTCAATCTCAGTCCCGTATCATTTTGCCTAACCTGTCGTTTTCTCCTCCGCCACCTCCCAGATTCTCGATATTTCCTTCTAGATTCTTCTCATCCGAAACAAATGCGGAGTCTGAAGCTCTAGATTCGAATCAGATCGCTCTTTCTCTCTCGAAGGAGCTCACTGGAAATCCTGAAGCTGAGCCTCAATCCATCTCGCAGAGGTTCCACCTCAGATTCTCCCACATCACTCCGAATCCAGATTTGATTCTCCAAACCCTCAATCTCTCTCCGGAAGCTGGTCGCGCAGCTCTAGGGTTTAACGAGTGGATGGATTCGAACACTGGCTTCTCCCACACCGATGAAACAGTTTCGTTGTTCGTCGATTACTTCGGCCGTCGGAAGGATTTCAAAGGGATGCAAGAGATCATCGCGAAATACAAAGATGTCGCCGGAGCCAAAACACTAGAGTCGGCGATCGACAGGCTCGTCCGAGCTGGTCGAGCTAAGCAGGTCGTTGAGTTTTTCGAGAAAATGGAGAATGATTACGGATTAAAACGAGACAGAGAATCACTTACGTTGGTCGTGAAGAAGCTCTGCGAGAAAGGGCACGCCAGTTACGCAGAGAAGATGGTGAAGAACACTGCAAACGAGATATTTCCTGACGAAAATATCTGTGATTTGTTGATAAGTGGATGGTGTGCTGCTGAGAAACTCGATGACGCAACTAGGCTAGCTGGTGAGATGTCTAGAGGAGGATTCGTGATAGGAACGAAAGCATATAACGTGATTCTCGATTGTGTCTGTAAGCTTTGAAGGAAGAAAGATCCGTTTAGGCTCCAACCCGAAGTAGACAAGGTTTTGCTCGAAATGGAGTACCGTGGTGTGCCAAGAAATACAAAGACTTTCAATGTGCTGATTAACAATCTGTGTAAAATCAGGAGAACCGAAGAGGCGGTGACGTTGTTAGGTAGGATGGGTGAATGGGGTTGTCAACCAGATGCTGAAACCTACCTTGTTCTGATCAGGAGTTTATATCAAGCAGCTAGGATCGGCGAAGGAGACGAAATGATCGACAAGATGAAATCAGCAGGATACGGTAAGACTTTGGATAAGAAGGAGTATTACGGGTTTCTCAAGATATTGTGTGGGATTGAGAGGCTTGAGCATGCGATGAGTGTGTTCAAGAACATGAAAGCTGATGGATGCAAACCTGGGATCAAGACTTAAGATTTGTTAATGGGGAAGATGTGTGCGAATAACCTGCTAACTAGAGCTAATGGTTTGTACAAAGAAGCGGCAAGGAACGGAGTTGCTGTAAGTCCTAAGGAATACAGAGTTGAACCGCGGTTTTTGAAAAAGAAGACCAAGGAAGTGGATAGCAAAGTGAAGAAGAGGGAGACTTTGCCTGAGAAAACCGCGAGGAAGAAGAAACGACTCAAGCAGATCAATATGAGCTTTGTTAAGAAACCGCACAATAAGATGAGACGGAGAATGTGATGCTGATCATCATCAACATTCTGATAGGATTTGCTAAAGGTTTATAATCCATTGGGGGGGGGGGGGAAACAGTCTTTGTTCTTTCCTTTTTATGATTTTGTCAGGAGGTAGTGATCTTTGATCATCAACCCAATAATCTTTTGGTTCAGCGCAATGTAACGTTTACACACTTTTCATGGTTGGCTCAAGGTTCGGAGATAAAATCAAGTACCTTTGCTTTTGCTTGGTTATTCGAAAAATACTTCTCTTGTACATCCAAGTTAAGTTGACTTGTAAATTTGTAATGGATGAACAACTACTAGTCATGGTTAAATATGTTTGATGAAAATTAAAACAAAATCCCGGAGATAATGGCATTCAATGTGATACAAGTATTAATACAGCTGTGTAAATGTGTACCCACTTGATGAAGTCAAAGTCTACGCCTTGATCTTTCTTCTTACAAAACTAGTTCTCTGTTCTCTCTCTCCACTGGAACCACAAGAATGGAGTCTCTCTTCTCCTCCATGATCGCCCTGCTCTTGGTTTCATTTTCATGTTTCACTGCTTCAGGTAAATCTCTGAATGTGAGGAAGAAGATCTCTCTCCTACCTTCATTTCTCTCTTTGACTCTTCTAAAAACTTAATAAAGTGTTTTGTCTTCTCTGCAGCTCTCACCAGCAACAACGGAAACATCACAGTCAAATGGGATCTCATGAGCTGGACGCCTGATGGCTACGTTGTAAGTTCAACCATCATGACTACTTCTCGTGTCACCAAATCTCAGAGATATGCTTTCTTTAAAAAATGAGCCTTTGAATCAATCTTTGTTTTCCTCAGGCAGTGGTTACAGCTTACAATTACCAGAAACAACGATCGATTCGTTCACCGGGATGGAAAATGAGCTGGAGATGGACGAGAAAAGAGGTAATCTGGAGCATGGTTGGTGCAAAAACCACAGAGCAAGGAGACTGTTCCATGTTCAAAGAAAACATCCCTCATTCCTGTGTTCATAAACCAACAGTCGTCGATTTGCTTCCTGGAACTCCTTACAATCAGCAGATCGCTAATTGCTGCAAAGGCGGAGTCTTGAAACCCGGTTTAGAGAGTGCATTCCAGATATCCGTTGGTGGAGCTGGAACATCGGTTAAGACTGCTCGGATGCCGGCAAACTTCATGTTCACGGCACCTAAACAACAGTACATCTGTGGGCCGGCTAAGAACGTTAGACCGACGAGGTTTATAACCGCCGATAAAAGGAGAATGACTAGTGCCATGAGTAAGTCTCTTAACAACCTCTCCAAACCTATATAATTTTTCTGATTTTGAAACTCATCTGCTTTGTTTTTGTTCTTTATGCAGTGACCTGGAACATTACTTGCGTCTTCCATAAGGCAACATGAACACCGCAAGTCTCCAAAGGAAAAAATCTCATAAGCAAATCTATCCCCAGAGTGTTCTGTTGTTTTGTATTTTCATTTATTATGGTTTATGTTTTAAGAAAATAAAATAAAATAAAAACAATATACTTTGATTGATTAAAGTTTCTTCTAGACGGATTCCTTCCAGAACCGAACTGATCTATCTGTTCCACAAGTAACAAAGACTGATTCTACCGGCGAGTGTTCGATCCACCGCGGTGCACCGTTGTGGTTCGAAGGCCACTTTGCCACTTTTTCTGCAGTTCTCGCATCCCACGTAACTACCTCATTGTTTGCTTCATCTACGGAGATTACAAACTCTTCTGTGTCATTAAAGATTGCCTGCGTTAACACAACATGACAACAATGAAGACCGTTCAAAATAAGTCGGACCGAGCGAATATTACTGTTCTGAGGTTGAGAAAATCACCACCTGAGACCGCAGTTTCACCCGCTTTGCTCCGAGGTATTCCTTGACCATTCGGCCCGAAGCTATTTCCCATAACTTAACCGTAGAATCCTTACCGGACGAGAGAACAAACCTAACAAAAGCCATAGGATCAATCAGTTGTTCTGTCAAGAACTACTAAGAAAACTAGTGATTTCTCAGATAAAAATGGATAGAGGCTTCTTTCTACCTTTGATCTCTGGTGAACACTGCGCTCGTGACCTCTGATTTTCCGTGTGCACCGCTAATGGAGCGTACGCACTTTGCGCTAACCCCGTCAAAGAGTCGAATAGCTCCATCTTTTGAGGCTGTTACGTAGACTGATCCCGTCGAAGAATACCGCACCTGAGAAAACCAAGCATCTCGTAGCCATGATCATCATCTCAACAAGAGATGATTATAGATAGCACCTTAATTAAGATCGATCAGATAATGTGTGAAGTACCTGATTAATGGCTCCATTTACTCCACTGTCTGGGAAATTCGAAGGAAGAAAGCACTGATAAGTGTTTACATCGTACAGATGTGGAATCGGATGATCGGTTCCTGCAAAAGCCAAGTTTTTTCAATTTCAAAATCACTATTTGAGTTCAAAGAGAAAAGATCCCAAAGATGGCACTCAACATCGACAATAATCTAACAGCTTATTGTATCAGTCTTGTGAACGATTTCACCTGCAAGAAGAAACTCTCCAGAAGGATGAAAAGATACAGAGCGTACGTTATGGGTATCCTGCAGAATTTAGAGTTATCGATTCAATGACATGCCGTGTTTTTCACCATGCAGCGAAGCAGAAACTGATAACAACCATGAGCTCTACCTGAAAAACTTTGAATGCTCGTTTAGCTGTAGTTTTGGAGAAGTCGAAGAATCTGTCAAAGTCATAAGAAAAGACACAAAAATGAGGTGAATACATCATTTTCTTGTAATCACTGCGAGTAATCATTTAGGTAGCTGATAAATAGATACTTTATACAGTTGTCTTTGGCACTGGATATTAGGATTGTGCTCCGAGGGTGGAAATCAAGATCGTTTATTGGCTGCAAATGATTTTCAATAAGAATAAGAAATCTAAAAAAACCAAGAAGTTTGTGGCAAAAATAATGATAACGGGAAGGCTTACTTCGGCATGATCATAAAAACTCCTTATTAATGGTCGAGCTTGAGTATCTCCTGAAAGCATCTGTTTTACTTTCGGCACCTCAAATAAACAACACGGAATATCCAAATAACTATCAGTTCTTGATGATGCTTAGGGATAAAAAGTTAGGTACAATGAAAATAAACAAAGTTTAGTACCTCAAAGAGCTTAATTGACGTATCTGCACCACCAGTTGCGAAAAACATTCCATCGGTACTAAATCTTGCGCACCTAACGACGCTCTATAAAATGCATAAGCTTATCAGCCAAAAAATCAAATTGCTCAGAGAAAAAAAGACATTTATTAAGGATAGACCAAGTTGTGTCTACTGAGACATGAATAATGCATACATTTTACCTTGTGCTCCGATAGCTGCTTTGATTCATGCTTTGGTAAAGTCTTTGATGATCCCTTCACATGAGTAATACTAGCTCGACAAAGTCCAAACATTCAATTAGATGATAAGCAATTTTGATTTCATTTCTTGAGAAACATAAAAATGTGTTACTCGTTGGAAACAAAGGGACAACACCTGAAGTCAATAGAAGCTGTCCGAGGAGTAGCGATTGATCCATAAGAAGTGGGTAACAAGACTGATGAAGAAATACCTCGCAGTGTCCCGTTGTTCTCCGCTGCAAGACCCTGTTCTCATCTCAGAAACCAAACATTTCTTCTGATTTTGTCCCAGAGGATAAGAGAAATTCTCTCAAAAACGTAAACATCAGAATGTGGAAAAGAGGAAAAAACAATAACCTTTGCAACAAGCTCCAGAAGACGGTTTGGAGGGACCTCAACATTCAATGGTGTCATGGTTGCTGAAGCAACCGCACTTGCAGCCTAAAATAGTTCGATCCTCAAAATCAAGACTTTAACCATTTAACAGTAGTGAAATACCCAAACTTGAGCACTTAACTACTCTCATGATCGATCTCCAGAACTAAAGAAGCTTTAGCTAGATTTCAAACCCAAACAAACTATATATAAATGCATTTCAAAGTTTTACACTTTAACACAAATCAAAAACGAACTACTCTTAGCAACCGCACTTGCAGCCTAAAAGAGTTCGATCCTCAAAATCAAGGCTTGAACCATTTAAAAGTAATAAAATACCCAAACTTGAGCACTTAACTAGTCTTCTAAAACATCATCCTTTAAATACTAATGTCATAAGAACACATGATCTATCTCCAGAACTAAAGAAGCTTCAGCTAGATGCCTAGATTTCAAAACCAAACCAACAGTATGCCCAGGAACACAAATTGAGAAGCTGTATATAATTACTACTCCTAAGCAAAATGGCTCATATTTGATGTAAAGACAAAAGAGAGCAAATACATGCCTGTGAGAGATTGTGGTGACGGAGATGAGCAACGATGAGGGCATTGAGCTGTCTGAAGATATTACCGTCTTGCAGAGCTTGCTCCAAACCATTATTTTCCATTTTTTAACCTTAAAACTCTCAAGTTCAATTCGAAACCAGTGTCGTCTCCTCCAATTTCTGAGCTTACTCCTGTAACAATCGTCTTCCTCTTCCTCGCCTCGCCCTCACTTCAGACAAAAGATCAATATGGGCCCAGTGGGCTTTACATGGATCGAAGATAAGCTAATGGGGCTTTAATTTTTAGTGCTCGCGTGTGATAACCACGTGCGTAACGGTCGCAAAACAATTTGAATTCGGACCTGAGGGGCGGAAACAGAATATTTTAAGTTTACCTTTCTTAAATCTAATTATCAACAACCTCTCTCATAAGCGCTCTCTCTCTCTCTTCCTTTCTGCCTCTCTTCAAAATTTGAATTCTCATTTCTCTCCTCCCCATGTTTCGCATTTCGCGAAAATTTTCAGCCTGAAAATTACACAGCTCTTCGTTCCTGGATTGGATCTAATTTTCGGGGTGTTGACTGGGTTTTTTTTGTGGTTCTGTTTCTGGATTGGATCCGTGACCTGGGTTTCTGGGTTTCTGCGTTGGAACCGCTGGAGATGGAGAGCACAGAGTGCGTCCGAGTTGCCGTCAACATCCGACCGCTGATTACGCCGGAGCTTATTAACGGATGTACCGATTGCATCACCGTTGCTCCCAAGGAGCCTCAGGTATTCAATCGCAAGGGTTTTTTGTTTTTTCCTTTTTCGCATTTAATTTCTCCCTTTTTTTCTGGGGAGCTCGTCATGGGTAATTCGATCCGTTGTTGAAAAGGCTATAATATCTGGGATTTAGAGTAAATTGGGAATCAATCTGTGAATGAATCGGGAATTATAAGGTTTTGGCGAAAGGGGCTGTAAAAAAAAAGTTGTGTTTCGAGTAAAGGATTCCAACTGTGAAAAGAGGCCTAAATTTTAAAAGTTTTTTCATGGATCTTCTTAGAAATTGATAATTGTAGGCACGAGAACTCATTTTTGTTGGCATTTCTTGTGAATTGGACAGGTTCACATAGGTTCACATACTTTTACATACGACTATGTGTTTGGAAATGCTGGCTACCCAAGCTCGGAGATCTATGATCATTGTGTTGCTCCACTTGTGGACGCATTATTTAAGGGATATAATGCTACAGTTCTAGCCTATGGCCAGGTTTGATCTGAGATTCCTTTTAACTCTGCAATTCTTTAGAGCTACATGATGGTTTTAGTTTTGATCTATATCAATCATTGTTTTTTGTTTGTTGTTATTGAAGACTGGTTCAGGTAAAACATACACCATGGGTACTAATTATAGTGGAGATGGAACAAATGGTGGCATTATACCAAGAGTGATGGAGGATATATTTAAAAGAGTGGAGACAACCAAAGATTCCACCGAACTATTGATACGGGTATCTTTTATTGAGGTAAGAGCAACTATTGAGCTTGTTATTTGAGATCTGATTTGTGTATTTCGATTCTAAAAATTACTTATAACATGCAGATTTTTAAGGAAGAAGTTCTGGATTTGCTAGACTCAACCCTCCTAAAAAATGATGGTGGGGTTCAAGCAAAGCACATTGCCCTCTCAAGAGTACCAATTCAAATCAGAGAAGCTACCGGTGGAGGAATAACTCTGGCTGGCGTTACTGAGGCGGAAGTGAAGACGAAGGAGGAGATGTGTTCGTATCTAGCACGAGGCTCTTTGTCTCGTGCTACTGCCAGCACAAACATGAATAGCCAATCAAGGTGATTCGATGATTTGTAATGGTTTCACTAGATTTCTTTCCGTTTTCTTCATACTTAAATACTTGCTAGAACAATGATGATGTCCGTTTAGTAGAATCAAGTTTCTACGAGTTGGCTAACGTGTAAGAACTTTTTTTTATAGTCGGTCTCATGCAATCTTCACAATCACTCTGGAACAAAAGAGACTTTCCAGCTGTTCTTCCACAACGACTGAAGATGCTGGTGAAGATATACTCTGTGCAAAGCTTCATCTGGTTGACCTAGCAGGGTCAGAACGTGCAAAGCGAACAGGAGCCGATGGGATGCGCTTTAAAGAAGGTTATCACACACCTTTCTTTGTGTTCTGTATTAGTCTTCTTTGGTTTTGGTAAGAGACACGAATGACTAACCAGGATATTTGTTTACCATACATTTTCACAGGAGTCCACATCAACAAAGGTCTACTAGCCCTGGGAAATGTAATCAGTGCACTAGGAGACGAGAGAAAGAGAAAGGAAGGAGGTCACGTTCCTTACCGTGACAGCAAGTTAACTCGTTTGCTTCAGGTATTGAGTTCTTTTTTTGTATCTGTTTTACTTCACCTTGTCAATCGAGTTATATGTCCTAGTATATTAACTCTATTAACCTGTAACTTAGGATTCCCTTGGTGGCAATAGCAAAACCGTGATGATTGGTATGGTTTTCACATCTATTAGCATTTTGAACAATCATTTTTTATGCATTAAATCTAATCACATCAATTTATGATGCAGCTTGTGTAAGTCCAGCTGACACAAATGCTGAGGAGACATTAAATACGCTGAAATATGCAAATCGAGCACGCAATATTCAAAACAAAGCAGTGGTACGTATATTTTAGTTCTTGCTTTTCAACTATGATGTTTCTATGATATATAACTTTTTATGACTCGTCATTTCTTGCAATATTTAGATCAATCGAGACCCAGGAGCCGCACAAATGCAAAGAATGCGGAGTCAAATTGAGCAGCTGCAGACAGAACTCCTGTTCTATCGGGGTGACAGTGGTGCTTTTGATGAGCTCCAGGTATTCAATATGAACTAAGACAAACATTTATATTCGATGCTATTCACATGATTTTAATACTTAAATCTTATATTACCTCTGTTAGATTCTCAAGCATAAAATATCACTGCTAGAGACAAGCAATCGAGAGCTACAAAATGAACTTCAAGGACGGAAAGTCGCATGTGAGCATTTCTCAAAACGTGCTTATGATGCTCAGGTTTTTCTTCTATTCTCATTGTTTTTTGATGGATCAACTCATATGAGATCTAGCACTTAACACTTGTTTTTTTTCCTATTTAGGTTGAAAAGGACAAACTTATAATGACAATTGAATCTATTCGCAATGGTAAATCCTTGGATGAGATTGAATCCTGCCAAAATGAGGTGGGATGTCCTTTAAGATTCCTTAATTGAAGCATATGACTTAGTGTTCTATTTTTGTTCTATTTTTGGCTAAAGTGCTTATTCTTCCAGGATGTTGGTTTGATCAACAAGTACATTTCAAAAATTCAAGAGCTAGAAGGAGAGCTGTTGCAAATCAAAAGCTTGAAGAAATCCAGTAATTGCCAATATTCTGAGTCTATTGAATCCGATGACGATGGGCCCCGTTCGAGTAATGTTTTGTTCCCCTCATCTAATGAGTCTACAGACTGTGAAGACAAAGTGATTGATGTTACGGGTTGGTATTTTAACCACTGTTTTAGCATTTTTGCTTGCCTAACAGAAAGAAGCAGACGCCTCATATCTTTAGTTGCTAATTCTTAGATTAAAAACACAGTTTGTTTAAACGCAGATGTTATGCTGAACTGTTTTCCCTGGTTTAGATGATTTACTCTATAAGTATTCTGTTTGAGTAGCTTTGCCTTGTATGCAGATGAGATTGAATTTCAAGAAAAAGAGCTTGAACATTGCTCACTCCAAGAAAAGTTGGACATGGAGCTAAAGGAATTGGATAAGAGACTAGAAGAAAAAGAGGTAATTATTCTCATTTTTGGATTTTGCTCCTTTAAGCATTTCATCTGTTTCCTAAAGATAGTATGCGGATAAAATTCAATAATCATTCAATTTATTTATGTAGGCTGAAATGAAGCGATATTCAAGTGGTGGTACATCTGTTCTCAAACAACATTATGAGAAAAAGGTTCATGAACTAGAACAGGAAAAAAGAGCTTTGCAGGTCAGTGTTCTGTGGTTTATATTGTATTTTAATAGAATTTATGGACTCGAATTTTGGATTAAATGAAATATGCATTGGCAGAGAGAGATTGAAGGCTTGAGACAGAATCTTGCTAGTATACCGTCTGCTCCAGGCGATGGTGCTCAGAAACTGAAGGAAGAGTATCTTCAGAAACTGAACACGCTTGAAACCCAGGTAACCACTGCTTCCTTTATCATCTATACTCAGCGATTTACAAATTGTTTTTCATGATGTATTTTTCTGTAGGTTTCTGAGTTGAAGAAGAAACAAGATGCACAAGCCCAACTCTTGAGGCAAAAGCAGAAAAGTGACGACGCAGCAAGAAAACTGCAAGATGAAATACACAGAATTAAATCCCAGAAGGTGTTCTTTTTTCCAGTGATCTCGATTTTAATACTCTATACATATAATATGTTCATGCTTGTATTTCTTAACTATGCTAATATGTTTTGATTGAACTTTTCAGGTGCAATTGCAGCAAAAGATTAAGCAAGAGTCAGAACAGTTTAGGGCTTGGAAGGCTTCAAGAGAGAAGGAAGTCATGCAGGTATTTGATTCTTCAATTCGTAGCCAATTAAGATTCTTCTTGATGACTCGAGGCTTACTTGATTCTACTGATTGACAAGTCTGTCTGTGTCTTGCTCCACTGGTGAACAAGTGTCATGTTCTCAGTCATTATATGAGTCTGTCTGTGTCTTGCTCCACTGTTGAACAAGTGTCATGTTCTCAATCATTATATGGCCTCTATTCAAATATGACCAGTGCTTGTAGAAGGTCTCGTAGTAGTTCGGACACCTGTGGTGTACTGAACCACTCATTATATTGTATTTTAAATTTTGACCAGCTCAAAAAAGAGGGAAGGAGAAATGAATATGAGATGCACAAACTCATGGCTTTGAATCAAAAACAGAAGCTGGTGAGCGCATTTTTATAAGCTGGTATCAATCTTTTCTATTATCATGGCTGCTCAAAAGTTTGATTTTTAACAGGTTTTGCAAAGAAAGACAGAAGAGGCATCTCAGGCGACAAAAAGACTCAAAGAGCTTTTAGAGACTCGAAAGGTGTCTTCACGCGAGACATTGAGTGGGGCAAGTGTTAATGGTCCAGGAACTCAGGTGACACCCAAATTATATTCACCCACCAAATTATATGAAACCGAAGCTTTGTTTTTACAGTTACAAATTAGATTTGGAGAGTTTGGTGAGTGTGTTGGTTGGATTGTAAATGCAACTTTCTTTCTTGACTTTGAAATTTGAAATGATTTATTTTCAGGCATTGATGCAAGCAATTGAGCATGAGATTGAAGTCACTGTTCGGGTTCACGAAGTTCGTTCTGAATACGAGAGGCAAATGGAAGAGTATGTCATTTATTTATGTTTTGTTTCATAGCTTCTTCATGGCCGGCCAAGAAATGTTTCGTAATTCTATAACAATGAATATTCTAATAAGCTGTCTCAAATAACCCTGTCTATAATTCAGGAGAGCAAGAATGGCTAAGGAAGTTGCAAGGCTAAGGGAAGAAAACGAGTTAATTAAGAACGCCAAGATAAGGTGAGTGATCTGGATAAGACAAAGATTTTCATAAACCAGTACGAGTTCATAATTAGAAAGGATACTAAACAGTTTATGTCTTCTCTGACCAAAGCAGCGTTCAAAGTGATACTATGTCTCCGGGTGCAAGAAACTCAAGGATTTTTGCTCTGGAGAATATGCTTGCGACCTCTTCAAACACTCTCGTTTCCATGGCATCACAGTTATCTGAAGCAGAGGAACGCGAGCGTGTGTTTGGTGGAAGAGGAAGGTGGAACCAAGTTCGAACATTAGGTGACGCGAAGAGTATCATGAACTATCTGTTCAATTTGGCATCAACTGCGAGGTAAAATCTCACTTAGTGGCTGAAGCTTTTTGCTAATATGTTGCTTTTTCAAAGATCATCTACAAAACAAGATTCCTAAATCATTCTAAATTCTTCTTTCTGACCATTGCTTAATTGTAAAGGTGTCTAGCTCGAGATAAAGAGGCCGACTGCAGAGAAAAGGATGTCCTTATAAGAGACCTGAAAGAAAAAATAGTAAAGTTCAGTAGTTTTGTTAGATACTTGGAGATCCAAAAAGCAGAGCTCGTGCACCAGGTGAAGGCACAGGTTAGTACAAAACTACTACTCTTGTTTTATTAGACAGATAATGTCGTATCCTCTTTTCTTTCTGAAATTTAGCATATCAATCCATTGGTATTCTATTTTACAGGCCTCTGCATTGGAGAAATGGGCTGCAGGGGAGAACCTAAACAACGAGCATGGGTTAAAAAAGCAGGAAGCCCGGAACTCTGTTATAGTTCTTGAGGACATGGATACCTCTGATTCTGAAGAGTCGGACCATGAACGGGAAGATCCAGATCTTGATGATGAATGGAAACCTGAACAAGAATCAGAGCGTGACTCGGAACAGGAATCAGTTAGAAAGCTGAATAGGAAACGGAACTTTAAAGTGGGAAGACGTCGCTCTAGCGTGTTGCCAAGGCGTTCATATGAAGAGAACTCGGAAGCTCCTTCAGATGATGTAGTGAAATTCGCATCATCATCATCCGACGTGTGTTGCACTTGCAGTAGGAGTTCTTCTTGCAAGACGATGAAGTGTCAGTGTCGAGCTACGAAGGGATCTTGTGGTCCATCGTGCGGTTGTTCTTCATTGAAATGCTCCAACAGAAACGCAGACGGAAATCAGAACAACTCCACCTCGGATATAGAGGCGTTTGACAACAGTGAGAACTCGCAAGAATTTGATGAGAAGGACAAAGACCAACAACGGCAATTACTTGCTTCACGTGGAGCTATGCTGCTGCAGAACGCTCTTGCTGACAAGCCAGTGGAGGAAAGTAATGATGATGAAGGAACCAAAAGGAGAAGAAAACCTCTGACAGACATAGGAAACACAACGGTAAAGGCTGATAAAATCTCTATTTGTATTTTTTGATTATTTCTACGTATAGCTAAGAAACAGCAGCATACTTATTTGATCAAATTGGTTTCAGGGTAAATCGAATGTGCCAAAGCCAAGCCTAAGAAAGAAATGGAAGAAGCCTGTGCTTCAGATTGTCGTAGCTCCACCACCAACACCGCCAGCTTCATCTCAGGAAGAAGCTAATTCGGTGAATTTGGACTTGGAAGCAGCGAGAAAACCGGAAAATAGCGACTCAAATAGCATAAAACTGAAGCTACCGAGGGCGATGAGGTCAGCGTCTTCTAATGGCAGCAACTTGCTGAGAGAAAGAAACGCTGATCAAAGCGGTGGTGAGTCAGTCGGGAATAGTGGCATTGTGCAGAGCAATTCAGGTAGGGCAAGTGGAAGTAGAACTTCAGATGAAAAGGAGAACGACACTCGTCGGATCTAACCAGGAAACAGAGACGTCGCTTGAGGAGCAAGGAAATATGGATTTGGATCTTTTCCTCATTATCCGATGATCTTGGAACTTTTGGGTTTTTCGTGTTAGTCTTTTCAGTAACACAGAATATGTGAATTTTTAGAGGTCTAAAGAACCAATCGAGGATTTGTCTTTTGTTTGTGCTGATTAAAAAAAAAACATATTTCAGGGTTGTCAGTTCAGATTCTGTTTGTGAGTCCAACTTCCCAAAATCCAGGAACTTAAATTTCTGAAGTTGAAAAAAAAGAAAAAATGTTATGAAACAGTATAACTTCGGTTTCGGGTTATCGTGAATCGTTTTGGTTCGATTAGATATGAACCCACCTGAAAAGGCCACCAAATCGGTTACAAAGATTAAAATATCCTAATGGTTACAAATTTTATTTTATTAATAACATGCGTTATACAGATTTGAATTCAGACGCTAATAGAATTAGTACAAATCATTAAAAATACGTATCTTGATCAACTATCGGTCAATTATGTCCAACATGAACACTTAACAGCACAACTACAACTAGGTTTGGGTTATGTAGTTTAGTTCTCGTAGTAAAATGATTAGCTCTTGATAGTGTCGACGACACTGTGTCGGCAATAAAAGAACAATTAATTTTCCGCGTAATACTAATAAGGTGTCTTTAAGTAAGCAAATAAATTAACGTGAAGAACTAGTGAATCAATATACCCCGTTTTTCATTTTGGGGTTGGTAGAGCGATATACGTAAATACTATGAATTTAATAATTTTGAGTGTTAGTCTTATCGTTTTCTTATATTGACAAAGATTGTTTACTAACCCTCTATATTTTATACATCGAAGGACTAACTTCGAAATATAATTTTGCATTTTCTAATTTGGTTTTTACTCCAATGACTTTAACTAGAAGATCAATCACATTAGAAAATGTTGTGAACTCGCATATATTGCGATGAACTAAGTCAAAAACACAAACAAAGTTCGAATTGTGATAAATAAATACTCATTAGAAAATTATAAATATTATTTTATTGGGGCTTAGTTTTCACAATCCTTCAAAAACAAATCATAATCGAAATTTACTATGATTTTAAATCATTTTAAATGATATATTTTTTTGTGATGGTCAATTATGTATTTTCTGTGATAATCGGCTCCCGAAAATAATTTATTGGACTAGAATCGGATGATTTGTAAAATGATATTCTGTTGTTGGGGCAATATGTAAAAATTATATATATTAATAAATAATAGATGTCAAATTTTGTTTAGTATTGCACACACAAAAATCGCCGACACATCTTATTTCGTTACATACATTGAATTCCAAGTTTCTAAATAAATTAGTTTGTAAAAAGCAGAAGTAAAAATATATATCATCCAAATTTAATCATTATCTGTCTTTGTTGGCAATACAACTATTAGCTTTAAAATTTCGTAAACACACAAGTAAATATATATCATCCAAAATTAATGAATAATCATTTTTCTCTCCACCGACAGCCTAAAACACTGTGAATGGCCCACGTTCCTTCTTAAAGCTGTCGTCTTCGGTAGTATCTTCTGGTTATTAAACTAACTTCCGATGACAATTACACAAAAGCCCCTTTCTCATTTATCAACACAAACTTACAAATATTTTTATTTTTTGTTAGAGTTTTGAACAAATAATTCAAGAAATTAAATACAGCTTCGTTGTTTTTTATTTTTATTCAAAAATAAATTAGAGAAATTTACTTTTACTTAACCTATAAAATTTTTATCTAGGTTTTGAATTTTTTATACGCAAGATGGTGGTTTTTTTTATAAAGTAATTTTACTCCAAATGATAAAAAGGGTAATATGGTCAAATCAGTATTCCCGGCTCAAAATTTACTAAAACAGCCACTAGCCAGCCAGATCCTAAAATTGTCATGGCTTCTCCTTCGTATTCGCAAAGCTGAAAAACTAGCTGCTCTCTCTATAAGTCCACTACCCCTTCAAGCGAAGCATCTTCCTCAACTTCTTCCTCTGCGAATTGCGATTGATTGGTTTTACACTTAACCAGACCCAACTAAGGGATCTGGAACAAGCTTCGTCTCTGGTTCTGGTTCTGGTCTGATCAACAGGAAGAATAACAAAAATGGAGTCTTTCTTCTCCAGATCCACCTCCATAGTCTCCAAATTGAGTTTCTTGAGCGTATGGATCGTCTTCTTGATTTCTTCCTCTTCTTTCACTTCCACAGGTGACTTCTTGTTCTCTTTATCACAGTAATCTGCTTCTTTGTTCTGTTGCTTCATCTCAAAGCTTCTTCAGCTTCACATCTTGCTTCTTGATTGGGTTTTCACTTTTCAGGGTTTAAGATGGTGAAATTGTTTAAATTCTTTAATTTTGACTATGGTTTTGGCATCTGGATATCTTCAGTGTTTGACTGATTTATCTGTTGGGGTCGATTGACAGATCTGATCAATCCTCTACTCCTAAACTGAATTAAGATAGTGCGAATTGTGTGTTAATCTGGCGTGGCAACCTCATGATCTGCTTTTTCTCTCTGTTACATAACTGTTTTCTTCTTCTTCATCAACACTAGATCTTTGTTCAATTAATGAAACATAATGCTTTTGCAAAGTTCAGATCCTAAAATTAAGACTTCAGCTTCCTATGTTTTAGTAAATCAGTCGACTCTGCTTATATTAGGGGGGAAAAAAAAAACAAAGCTTCAAGTTTCTAATCCTAAAATAGAAACTCTCTGAAATAATGCAGACGGTTTGGTCTATCTCTGGTTTCTACAAACCAATAGTTAGGAGATTTAAACTATCACAATGTATTTGAGCAAAGCTGGATCAGTAGAAACAAAGCTCTGACTTTTTTTTTTATTTTTTTTTTAATACAATTGGTAAAATCCTTTTGCAGAAGCATATGATGCGCTCGATCCAGAAGGAAACATTACGATGAAATGGGATGTCATGAGCTGGACTCCTGATGGCTATCTTGTAAGTTTTCAGAACCAGAAAGAAACAAAATTATTATAGATCGATTTCGATTCATTTAAATTACTAAACTTGTTAATTGTTCCATCTAGGCCGTGGTTACGATGTTCAACTTCCAGAAATACAGACACATTCAGTCTCCAGGATGGACATTAGGTTGGAAATGGGCAAAGAAGGAGGTTATATGGAGTATGGTCGGGGCACAAACAACCGAACAAGGTAACTAAATGTTCATTAATCTGTGTTCTGATTGCGAATAATTTGTAACGAAACATGTGTAAATGTTCATTAAACAGGTGACTGTTCAAAGTACAAAGGAAACATACCGCATTGTTGTAAGAAAGATCCAACGGTTGTGGATTTGCTCCCCGGGACTCCTTATAACCAGCAGATTGCCAAATGCTGCAAAGGCGGCGTGATGAACTCATGGGTTCAAAACCCTGGCAATGCGGCTAGCTCCTTCCAGATCAGTGTTGGCGCGGCTGGAACCACAAACAAAACCGTCCGGGTGCCAAGAAACTTCACTCTCATGGGCCCTGGTCCAGGATACACTTGTGGTCCAGCTAAGATTGTGAAACCAACCAAGTTTGTCACGTCCGACACACGCAGAACCACTCAAGCTATGAGTAAGAACCAAGAATGCGTTTGGAGTTTTTTGAAAGGAAAATGTTTAAGGTTGTTTATATAATCTAACAGAAGGTTTTCTTGAAAATTACCACAGTGACATGGAACATTACGTGCACATACTCGCAGTTCCTTGCTCAGAGAACTCCGACTTGCTGCGTTTCTTTATCTTCTTTTTACAATGAAACCATCGTCGGATGTCCAACTTGTGCTTGCGGATGCCAGAACAACAAAACGGAATCCGGCGCCTGTCTCGAGTGAGTTTTTCAAAAATCTAATTCTTTCTCACATTTCACCACCGGTTCTCGATGTTTTCTGTTCATAGTCAAATCATAAAGCCTCAAGCTTTGTTTCTTGTGGTTCAATTTTTCAATCGCAAAGTCTAAAACTTTTTGGTGATGGCAGCCCGGACACACCGCACTTGGCATCTGTAGTGTCACCACCAACGAAGAAAGGAACGATTTTACCGCCATTGGTGCAGTGCACGAGACACATGTGCCCGATCAGAGTGCATTGGCACGTGAAGCAGAACTACAAAGAGTATTGGCGAGTGAAGATCACAATCACAAACTTCAACTATCGCTTGAACTACTCACAGTGGAACATGGTCGCTCAGCATCCGAATCTCGACAACATCACTCAGATCTTCAGCTTCAATTACAAATCTCTCACTCCTTACGCCGGATTAAGTAAACACACACACGCGCATAGCTCACTCTTGTCTCTTTCTCCCTCTGCTTTTTCTCAAAAGATTAAAATGTTTGGTTTTGGATTTGCAGACGATACGGCGATGTTATGGGGAGTGAAGTTCTACAACGATTTCCTGTCAGAGGCAGGGCCTCTTGGGAATGTGCAATCGGAGATTTTGTTCCGTAAAGATCAATCAACCTTCACATTCGAGAAAGGATGGGCTTTTCCTCGCCGGATCTACTTTAACGGAGACAATTGCGTCATGCCTCCTCCTGACACTTACCCTTTTCTTCCTAACGGTGGTTTCCGGCCACAATTCTCTGCCTTCGCCGCCGTGCTTCTCCCTGTTCTTGTCTTCTTCTTCTTCTCCGTGTAATCTCGGATTTGCCACTGACGACGATCCTGTGTTCCGGTTCGGTTAGGGTTAGGCGGCGGCTGGTTTGGTTGTGCGGTGGAGTGTGGTATAAACGTTATTTATGATTCTTTCGTCTTCCCAAAAATTAGAATCTTCGTGATACTTTTTATTATTATATATATATAGTTTTCAACTTCGTTGTTTTATTTCCTTGTGTTCGTAATACTGTTTGGTTCTGTGACTGCCCTGTCCTTGTAGAAACGTCGGGAAGGACGATAATGATATACATTTTTTTGGTCTACTGTTATATAGTATGATTTAAATTTATGTTACTGTGATCTAAATCATTAATAATGAGAAAAATAAAGTAAATCGGAAAAACCTCAAGACTGTGGTTTCGAACGCATTGGGAAAATTCATCAGTCTTATATGGGCCTAATCCTTCGGAACCAAAACAAAATAAAAATAAAATACTTAACTGACCTCTCTACTATGCCTACTTATTGGTTGAATTGTAATTTTAAATGTTCACAAAAATGCGTTTTACGAGTTTGCGAAAAACGGCTAGTTTTTAGTTTAAAATATAGATGGTTCTGAATTTTTATATTCAATTTGTAAAATGTCTTTGAAAATTAATCATAATCTCTCATATTTATGAAATCTAACATATTTATATTTTATTCTATATAAAAATAGATATTTTTGAAAATTACATTTTGCCTTTTTAAAGAACGAAATAATTTTCTTAGCTGTAACTTTCAAAAGATAATTATTGGGCTGGGAATCTATTGGGTATCAATGTCATTAAAGAAAAAAAAAATAGGAAGAGATAATGGACTCGTAAAATGGGGCTTTTGATTAGTTGTGTGGCAGAGAATCTCATCCAAAATGAGACAAAGTGAGAAGTTGCTTTAGAAAAGTTTGTGTGCGCTGTCGATTCCATATTTGCATCTAAACCCTAAAATTACCAACCCTCCATATAAGCAAACTAAGCAAGAAATCTTAAAGCATATTACATCTGTTTAAGTTTAAACGATGTTTAACCAAAAATAATTATTTCATCTTAAGTGATGTTTTATAGTTTCAATGTAAAACTAAATTATTTTTAAAAAAATCTGACCAATTGTATCTTGTGATATTTCTTACTGTTGGTTGAATTAGTTTTAGTTAGATAATAAATTATGTTTTTTTATAGAGAAAAAAAAAAAAAATTTTAATGTGTGTAAAAATTTTAAATATCACTTAAACTAAAACAAATGGAATATAAGGTTAGTTATTTAAATTCTTTCTTTGCAATATCATGTTTATAATATAGTCATGTTAATATTATAAAAATGAGCCCTGTAAATATAGTCATGTACTCATGTGTGTTATTTATAATTGAGATGCCTATTCTAATGAAGCGTAAAAAATGGGATTCGTCTTCTCTTTTATTTCCGTAAAAGGGAGATCAAACGGGACAAGGCCCAAACCCTAAAATGTCAATGTCATTCTTTGTTTTTCTGTTAAACCCATTACAATTACCAAAGTATTGACTGATTTTTTTTTTTTTTAAATACACAAAATTATTAGGTTTCTAATAACAGTACATCAACAAAAATATTATTCCATTTTAATACATAGATTTATTGAAGTCATGTCTCGCATGGATGATTTATAGAAAAATTTAGAATAGTGTTGAATTTTTAATTTATTAATGTATGCATTTAAAGCCCAATTTCCCTCCATAATGTTCCAAAATCAAATAAATTTTTGTTTTGATTTTAAATTTAGAAAAAATTAAAAAAGCTTAGGAAAGAACTCAAATAAAGATTTGATTTGATTTAGTTTCCTACTGCTTTCACTGAGTTACATACTCAGATTTTTCTACATTTTTGAAATATAGTATAATTATATATAGTTCAAGTGAGAGACTAAAATCTATAAAAATAAAAAAATAAAAAGAGTTACAACCCCCATATGAACATGATATATATTAAATGCTACGTTGTTGTGATAAATATATGGTGGATCCTTTAAAAATTTGGACAGATGATCATTCAGATCAGATGTTTTACAAATACATGATAGTTGAAAAATAAGTGGATCTAAATATCTAATGGCTCAAACTATTTATTCTAATAGTTTGCTGCTATAAAACCATACAGATATCTGTTAAGTTTCATGTATTTGCAACTCAAAAACACTTGTGGAGAAGTCAGATGACCCATATAAAATATATAAAATTTAGTTTGCAACCTCAGTGTCATTGATGTGGTCAATTGGTTATATGTCTTTTTTATTTAAATTAAATTGATTATGCTCCTAATAAAATTTATATTTATATCTCAAGTTACTCAAGGTCCCTTTCATTTTTAGATGTGGGACACTATTTACACAATCTTTACAGATTAAAGCACATGACCCAATAATCTTCACCTAATTTTGATAATAACTGAAAGTTTTTTTATTTATTTATCAAGATGAAAATAAGAAATTTAAGAAAATGATTTTTTGTTAAACTTAAAAATATGATAAATCTTGAAATTATAATAAGAGGTATTTTTAGTTTAAAATATATTTCAAAATTTCTTTATTAGATATATGAGAATAGTGTAAATAGAAATAGTAGTAGTACATAGTTTATAAAAGATAATTTTTTATGTTTTTTTTGTCAGCGATTTTGGTATTCGTAATAAATATTAGATTGTAGAAAATTGAAATATACCGATAATTTAAATTATTGTATACCAATTCTCTAAAATATATATCAGTTTGGTATATATTTTTTTTCTTTAAACTATCACAAATATTTAAGTTCTAAAAATACTACAAAATTTATGTTTACGAAAGCGGTTCTAAATCATTAGTTTGAAGGTTTATTTTTCTTTTCAAGATGTGATATTTTTGAAAAAAAAATTTGTTCTTAAAAATATTCCAAATCTGTATATTGATTGATACTTTAAAACACAGTATTGTTTTTTTTCTTTCTGGTTAAAAAAATACTGTAATTAGCAGTTGTCATATCACTAGAATATAATTAACATATTTCCTGCCCAGGAGTCGAGGACAATAAATAAACGACTCTGGTTTTCTCGGGTGACAAATAAAAAGCACTTTTGTCGTTTTCCTATCAAAAGAGTTGACGTGGCATGTGTCAGTGTGTCAGACTGTAGAAATTATTCGTAATCATCCCCGTCGAATGGTTTTAGAAATCGACTGAAATCTTGATTACGTGTCAAGTTATGACTCCCCCAAAATTAACTTCGAAAAGGAAAGTTACTTCCTTTTTAACTTTCCTTTTCGGCAAATGTATAAAATAATGGTTATCTTCGGTACTATTGACTTATGAGTTCTTAATTTTCTTTTTTTTTCAAAACTATTCAATAATTCATTAGATGGTTCTGAATTTTTAATATATTGGCGTATAAATTTTCTTTTCACCATTCCATATGCGTACGAAATATCATGTACGAGTGTGGTCACAAAAAAAAAAAAAGACAAGGCGTGATGTTAAAATGGTCCTAAGTTGACATATATATGTGTGTTCGTGCTATATTAAAAGCTTTTAACGATCGATGTCTAAAAATTCAAATTTCACCAAAGGATGATTCGATATATATTAATAATGGAAAATATGGGGGTTATGTCCACTATAAATTGGTATATAATTTTGACAAGACAACGTGCGATATAATATATGCGGTCTTGAGATGTGGACTTAACATAAGGTATGAGATGATAAAAAGATCCAAATTTTTGATCTAAGAGGGCAAACATTTATCGTACTAAGGAGAGAACCAAATTTATGTTAATAACGATTCAGAGAAATCAAATACGTTTAGGTACTATCCACCCATTTAGATGTTTAGGGCTCATCAACACCCAAATGTGGTCCATTTCTTTTTGTTATTGTGGTCCAATTTTGGTATATACTATATAGTCTATAATACCTTTACATACATTTGATTGGGGGAGTATTTGTCTATGCCAAAATATTGCTTACCGAACAGTACCCTAATGTCTATATATATAGAATATATTGTTTTTTTTAACTTATATAGAATAGAATTATATTCTTTTCTATATGCTAAAATAACATATGAGAATTTATAGAATTTAAGAGTTTGCATCCTACTTATTTGTTTATAAATTAGATTTGGTTTTAGTTTGCACATTTGGTCTATAAAATAAAATGAGTCTTACCCCAATTTTCTTGATTAAACTATTATTTTTGTCGTCAGCATAAAAAAATGTATTGCGGTTATCGGATTGTAAACGTATTACACGATGCACACATTCTAGTGAACCCCAATGCCCTATAAAAATAAAAATGCCCTAAATTATGATTTTTTTCTCTTATATGCTACAAAAAATTACTGATATTTAAGTTTTTTCTTACTAGAATATATCTGCCTTAAATCTTGTTAATTCAAAATTGTATTGCAGAAATCATTTTTAAGTTATTTGAGTATGGTCACAGATTTCAAAATTTTGAGAGTACAATAGCATTGGCAACATAAATGAAATCACAAAAATGCACTGTTCGGCATTTTGTTTTTTTACCTTTTCACAAAGGCGCTTGACAGAAATTTAATTGTTTCAGAACCAACAATAAAAGGGTGAACAATAAAATGAGCCAAGAAAATAATTGTACGTATGAAAGTAACATCAAAATAATTAGTTACGGTGATATTCATTAGGTCAGTAGTCAGTCATCAAATCTTTCGTATTTTGATATTCATTCAGTTGTATTTAGGGACACAACTAGTTTATTTTGTGTATTAGTGGTTAAAATATTTTTTTATCAATTCATAGAATCAGTTTTCAAAATCTTAAAATGTTTTCACTTTTCAGATCAATTTATGTTGTGTCTATATATCACACAGAGGTCAGACATATATTAGTCATGGGACCGACATGAATGTTGTTTTGTTAACTTTTTATCGGAACACGTTCCCTGTTTAATAACCACAAAAAAAAATTGAACATTCAGACGAAAATTACTTGGTAATAAAAACAGCTTTAAATAGTGTTATGTGCTAATCGTACAAACTTTAACAAAACAAAAAATAGTATGTGAAGCACACAAAAACTAGAGTGGGTTATTAAGCGTTAGAAACAAACCAAAAAGGTAAATTTCTTAAGATATTTTCTTACATTGACTACAATAAAACTTCTATCCATATCTAATGGGTCTGGTCTTTTTTTTTTTTTTTTTTGGGTGCAAAATGGGTCTGGTCTTACTACTGATTTTAGACCTCATTTTAATATATATATATATATATATATATATATATATATAAAGAGCTAATTATAAGAAATGGTAAATAGTCTGGAGACTTTTCCTACATTGAGAGTATCATACGTTTGAGATTCTCTTCCCATATATAGGCCACTTTTTTCGGTCAAAAGAGAAAAAGAGATATTGTAAACATATCAATTGAATTTAGAATATGCATATTGATTGGTCCAACGCGAGCTGAATTGATCAATAGAAAATTCCATCTTGTCATTTATGGTTTGATTTTTGTTGGTTCAGCCTACTACCTTCCACTTTTGTAAGTTCATCGTTTTTTATACAAAGAGAAAACCGATATTGAACAAAAGATAAATCCATATACTAAAATTTCCTAATTATTTTATTATATTTATATGAGAGAAGATAAAACAATTATATATTAAAAGTATAGACGATTTTGTTAGCGACGGGTTGCCTTTAATGGATAACACTCATAAATTAAATTTGGTAATAATTAAATTGGACTTAAGAAATCTGATTATTATCTTTAGACATTTTCACAAAAGTTGAGGGGAGTTTTTTTAATGTTGTCTAAATTATCACTTCATAAGTCACATATAAAATCCTGAAAGCAGTTTGTAGGTTATTGTGGTCTTTGTTGTTTTTTTCTTGCGTTGGCTGATATTTATTTTTTTAGTTGTAGTATTCATTTAGAAAAATTAAGATCACATAAATTTTAAATTGTAAAATACAATATTTTTCCTTTTTTTTGCGTTTACAACATGCATAAGATATTAGATAAAATATATTTAGTGTGTTTTTTCTCCATGCAATGATGAAAACAGAAATATTTTAAGGAGTTTTTTTCCCCTTTAATACCCATTAAGATTTGAATTTTTGATATCTTTTCTTAACCTTAAAACAATGTCCAAAAAAAGACCGTACGGTACGGACACAACGTAAGCTAACAAGGAGGCACAAAACTAACGAACAAGCTTTTATTACAGAAGAAAAGAGCCAATGAGAACTCGACAACACATCATCTGGTTTATTTCCCAGACAGCCCTTAACTTTATCCCCACTCTGGTCTCTCTTCCACTCTATGTGGCTTTTTCTCTCTGATTCCACAAATATCATCGTTTTATGTATTTACATCAACATACCGTATTTATACCACATCACTTACGTCAATGTTCACACGCTTACGTCACTGTAGACTCACGCGAAACCCAACAAAAGTCCACGAAAAAATAAATATAATAAATAAAATTACTAATTATCACATTCAACACAAAAGATACCCAGAGAGACAAAAGAAAGAAAGAGAGAGAGAGATACTTTGGTCATTTCAGGGTTGTCGTTTCTCTCTCTTGTTCTTGAGGTTTCGAGGAGGGAGAGAAGAGAGAGATGGGAAGGGGTAGGGTTCAGCTGAAGAGGATTGAGAACAAGATCAATAGGCAAGTCACTTTCTCAAAGAGAAGGTCTGGTTTGCTGAAGAAAGCTCATGAGATCTCTGTTCTCTGCGATGCTGAGGTTGCTCTCATCGTCTTCTCTTCCAAAGGCAAACTCTTCGAATACTCCACCGACTCTTGGTATTTATTATCTTTTAATTTCATTCATAAACCACATAGTATTATATTATATATATTCACATCGATCATGTCCATCTGTTTTCTTGATTTTCAATTAGATTTTTTTTTTATTCGTACGTTTCGATCTCGTCGATCGTCGTCAGCCTTGAAAATATATCCAAATCTTGTCCTTGTGTGTTGCATATCTACTGTAGATTTGTTTGTTCCCTAAGAAGTGGCTCGAGAAATTAGGGTTTTTTTTATTGGGATTTTACGTACGGACGCATGGAAAAGCTGTTAATGTTTATTTCTCCTTGCTTTACCCAAATGAAAATAGCATAAAATTATGATACTTAGTACACAGACTCGCGATTTGATTGCCTCTTTTGCTGTATTGAAGCACGTGCACCCAGACACGTACCCTTATGTATGTATATATAACAAGTATAATACTTAATTAATAACATATTTGAAAGAAAGGTTGATTTGAAACGATGAAATAGAGCGTTTACAAGTATGTGCTATAATCCAATGGACAATAACATAACGTTCAACATATATGTAAGTTCGTACTAATATATATATATATATATATATATATATATGCGTTTTATGTGTGTGTGTGTATATATGTTTGTTTGTACGATCAAATATATACATGTATAAAGATCATACCGTTTGCTTAGATAACCGAGTCAGGAGGGACACTCGAATCTTGACATTGAATTTGTACGTATGTTTTGTATGATGTTTTGTGGACTCACCAAAACCAGGTTTTATATACATTTTTGTGTTATATGCTTATTTTTTAGCGATCCTTTGTCAGTATACCAAACAAGGTAAACTTTTGGCTAAGACTTTGTACACATTACAACGTGTGAATGTGAATTATAATATGATATATCTGGAATTGATCAAATTAATTAAGTAAATGTTGATTTTTTTTTTCTTTCTGAAATCTAGCATGGAAAGGATACTTGAACGCTATGATCGCTATTTATATTCAGACAAACAACTTGTTGGCCGAGACATTTCACAGAGTGTATGTTTTAAGATTTGGTTCTTCTTCTAACTGTTTATGTTCATAAGTCTTACTCAATTATGTATATTTGTTCTAGTAACTAGTGTCTATCATATACCAATGTTGTAGGAAAATTGGGTTCTAGAACATGCAAAGCTCAAGGCAAGAGTTGAGGTACTTGAGAAGAACAAAAGGTAAATAGATATATTATAAATACATATGTATTACCATATTATATATCTTCTAGCTCATAACGTCAAATTAAGATTGCGAATCGATTTGTGTGCTTTTCACATCGCAATTAAAACGTTGTTATGCAAGAGTTGTCCCAAGTCCACTAGACTTTGGGTTGAACATAAACTTTTCGAATGTATTCAACTACCTTCCTTAGTCCTTAAAAATAGTCCTAATACATAACACATAACTTAAGAGGTAATGCATCAGCGATTCATGGAATTCGTTATTTCTCATCTTATAATAACAAATACTATCTTGATTCAAGTCGATATGTAATCGTCGAGATCTTCTAAAATTACATACTATACAGTAATCAAGGAACTTGTTATGCGTGTCTTGGATCACAAAGCTCGTTTTCTGTAAGGAAACTTGATCATAAACCTATAGGCGTAATGTCACATGAGTAGCGAGGTAACATAACAAGCACAATGCTTATAAATCAATAGTTACGAGAATGAAAATGTGCAGGAATTTTATGGGGGAAGATCTTGATTCGTTGAGCTTAAAGGAGCTTCAAAGCTTGGAGCATCAGCTCGATGCTGCTATCAAGAGCATTAGGTCAAGAAAGGTAACATGAGAACGTTGGTACATACGTCTTCATATGCATTGAAAGCTTTAGATCGAAAGGTTGAATTTGGCAATGAATTGGAGTTGAAATTGGTGATGGTCTTGTATAATGAATTTGTAATATTTGCAGAACCAAGCTATGTTCGAATCCATATCAGCGCTTCAGAAGAAGGTAAATTAAAGTGTCGCAGACTCGCAGTTAAGTACATCGTATAAACTAAAAACAATTCATTTTTTTTAAATGAATAATCTCACTTGTTTTATTTAAATTCATCAGGATAAGGCTTTGCAAGATCACAATAATACGCTTCTCAAAAAGGTTAGTACAACTCTATTTTTAAATTAAGTGGTTATATTTGAATTAAAATGGGATTGAAAGTATGTCATATCACCAAATTTTACAGTAAAGTATTATTATTTCAACTATATATTATGATTTTATAACATAAGAATATATAATACTATTAAATTAACTTGCTACAGAATTACCGTTCAAAAAAAAAAAAAACTTACTACAGAATTCTCTACGACTTTTTTTATAATAGTATTATAAAAATGCAAGCAATGTTTGTGCCTTTTGAGGTGTTTACAATACATTTTTTTCAATATGTTACTGTTCTTTCAGTATTGGAAATGGTTATTATTCTTTTAGCATTATAATTGGTTATTATTATTTATTTATTAGTAGTGTTTTTATATTCTTTTAGCATTAGATATAGTTATTATTTATTTATTTAATATTACTGTTACATATAAAAACCAATGTTAAAAACATAGCCATATATGATATATATATAGGCGTTAATATGACAATCTGTTGTAATTTGTTATGCAGCTTACTAGACGCCGATTAGTTCTAAAACTATATATATAGGTAGATAGATCGATTAAGTGATCTAATTTTTTTAGAAAGACGCCAATTAGTTCTAAAACTATATTCCCTCTTTTCCTTAAAAATTGATTTTTTAGATTTTTCACAAATATTAAGAAACAATCATTACTTACTTTTTCTTATTACTTTTTGTTTGTTTTTTAGTTTAAATTTATTTTTTCTATTACTTTTTGTTTGTTTATTGTCTTGAAAAAAAATATATATTAAATCTAATCTAAAAAATCAATCTATTAGGAACAAACATAAAATCTAAAACATCAAACTATGAGAAACGGAGGGAGTATATAGGTAGATAAATCGATTAAGTGATCTAATTTTTTTAGAAACTTGATCAAACATCCGAATATCTATTGCTTTTATTATCTTTTGGGTATATATATTTAACTACACGTATACTTTTATTCGTAAACTTCAAAGTGGTTATTTTTATATTTGTAGACATATATCATAAGTATTATATTCATATAGTAAATTTTAAAACAGATTATACAATTAGTGCATTTAGGACTAGTATTAATAACGACAAAAATTATGGTATGATAGATTAAGGAGAGGGAGAAGAAAACGGGTCAGCAAGAAGGACAATTAATCCAATGCTCCAACTCCTCTACAATTCTTCAGCCCCAATACTGCGTAACGTCCTCCAGGTCTCATCTCTCCTTCAGTAGTAGTATTCCAAATTAGATTTAGAGTTTGATTAGTTGTGTAATATACATACCAATGAAGGATTCTGATTAATTGATTATGAAAATGAGCAGAGATGGCTTTGTGGGGAGAGTTGAGGGAGAGAACGGTGGTGCATCGTCGTTGACGGAACCAAACTTTCTTCTTCCGGCTTGGATGTTACGTCCTACTACGAATGAGTAGAATTATCTATATATACTTATATCTCGCAATATAATTAATGTTTAATATTTTCATAAATATATATCAGCATTTTTTGGTGAATATACTCATTATTAATACTGATATATGTTTTAGCTAATCATATTTTATATATATATATATATATATATATATGTAATGATGGAATTCCAATGTCAAGACGTACGTACGCTATTACTAGATTCACTGCGTCTTAGAACAAATTAAGATTCATATTTTTGTAATAATTTCTGATGAGGTACTTTTTTCTTTTACTGTGGCATAAATGCGTGAAAGCAATATATCAATATTCTATTATTTTTAAATGTGCTCACTAGGTTTATGAATTTACAAAAGTTTGGTATTCAAATTTACTCTTGTTGTAAATCTGCTCATTATGTCGCCTTTAAAGTTGTCACCGCAAGGTACCGCATGGCGAATATGATTATTATGATTTTTCAAAAAAAAAAGAAAAAGTTTGTACAAAATAAATATAAAGCAACCACATTTTAGCTTGGATATATCAACTTGTATTTTTTTATGTATCAACTTGCTATCTTATTCAAATCGTAACCATGTAACTGTCGCAAATGAATGGTTAGAACTTATCAGTAAAAAAGGGATATATATATATATGTTTGATATTATTTTTTTTACTGTGAAACTATATAGGATAAACGACAACGTATATTTATATCAAGAAACTATAACAAATTAACTAAATTTTAAGTTTAATATTTGGTTCTACATGCTAAATGGGTGGCCCAATGGCAATGACGATGGATAGATCCGATGAAAGTAGCGATGCGCAGGTTCGCCAGTGCAGACAGGCCGGTGGGTGACATATTATTCCTAAAGTACTGATGAATATGGTTTTATGTCCAAAAATGTGTAATTTTCAGTGTAAGACAACAAAATATGAGTTTCTATGATGGTGTATATACTATATATATGTTTCAAACTCTACTGAATATTTAATGTGAGACACCAAGATATGAGATTCTGTGAACATAATAAAAAAAAATGGTTGAAACATATATATAGTATATACACCATCATAGAAACTCATATCTTGGTGTCTTTTTAAATTGTAGTTATCTTTTTACAAAATGGTTGAAACATTCACCAGAAATTTGAAAGAGATTTGAATATTCCAATTTGATACTTAATAGACTAAATGTAATTTAAATTCCAGTGAAAATATATATTTTTCACCAGAATACGTTGTTAAAAACAAATTTGTTAGGAAATAAAGTCAAATTCCAGTGAAAAAAATTGCGGAAATGGATTTTAACCACTTAACTAAATGCAATTCCTCAACAAAAACATATATATCTCTTCCTTAAAACATGAGGATTACTACTTGTGACCGAATGCATATTCCATAAAGCATTATGATATTAATTAGTCTTAGTTTTGACTGAATAAAATCATTTTATAAAAGACTCGGACTCTGTTTATTCCAAACGTTAAAAAGACTCTAGAACAACACATTCAGAAATTGTCTGGAGGAGAATACTCCGTTGACTCTTCAAAATCTGATCCATTGACTCAGAACAAAAAAACATTCGATAAGTTCTTAACCCTTTTTCTACGTTCAGTAGTAAAGAACAAATCAACTTAAAACTTTTAGATAGATATTTATATATATATATATATATATATATCTACATATATAAAAAGTTAAAAACACATATAATCTCAAGATCTTTGCTTCAGCAAAATGGGATTCTTCTCTTGTTCGATAATCCATCTTTTTCTTGTTCTGCAACTACAAACACTTTTTGTTTCGTCTCAGAACATCATAAACGGATCTGTTCCTGTCGGAGAATCTCTCACAGCTTCAGAGTCCCGACAATTATCTAGTTCGTGGCTTTCCCCTTCCGGTGACTTTGCTTTCGGGTTCCGCAAGATACGTCCAAACGAAGGTTTTACTCTCTCCATATGGTTCGACAAGATTCCCGACAAAACCATCGTGTGGCACGCACAAGCGGTCAACACAACCACCGGCCTTGTCCCTGATGGTTCCAAGGTTACACTAACCGCAGATCGCGGTTTGGTTCTCACTGACCCTCGAGGTCAACAGCTCTGGAGTTCCTCACTTCCACCGAGTAGAAGTAGTAGCTCAGTTTCTCGAGGGCTCATAACCGACGCCGGAGACTTTAGTCTGTTCAGCGAAGATTCCGGCGTTGCTTTGTGGTCGAGCTTCGCTAATCCCACCGACACTCTTTTGCCTACTCAGGTGAGTCGATCTTCTCTTATTGGCAACCGTGAGAAGGACGGAGTAGTAGTTTTATAGTTATTATTGTGAATTAGGGTGAATAACTCGATGAACCTACGAAAACACAAGAGAGAGAATAGTGATTAAACTTGTAAATAATGAATAAAAACCCTAAGATCCATTTGTATATAAGTCCTACATACCCATACTAATAGAAATAGAAATATGTAATAAGGAATATTTCTAATTTTTTTTAGATGTTTGTCACTAAATGTGGAGAAGGATGAATGAAAATTTGTGATTCCACACAAGCTCATAGTATTGATTCGTTATTGTAAGTATATATGTATATGGTGTTGGTGGCGATGCAGAGTATGGAAGCTGGAAGGAATCTCTCGTCTCGCCTGACGGAGACAAATTTCAAGAAAGGAAGATTCAGGCTAAGTCTAAGTGATGAAGGAGATGATGAAGGAGATCTTCAGCTTCTCGTTCTCAACTCCAAGACGCTAGCAGAAACAGATGTATACTTTCCGTACTACGAAAGTAATACCAAGGATCCTGACCCCGGGATTCGATTAGTTTTCAACCAGTCAGGCTACATGTATGTTCTTCGAAGAAGCAATAACATATCCTACATCAAAAACGAAGTTCCAGTATCTTCTAGAGACTTTTACCACCGTGCCGTTCTACATTTCGACGGGGTGTTCGCTCAGTATTATCATCCCAGAGGGCAGGGGAATAGTGGGTGGGAGTCGGCTTGGGCTGTGCCGGAGAATATATGTGAGAAGAGATCCTCTGTAGCTCTCGGGAATGTAGCTTGTGGGTATAACAGTATATGCAGTTTGGAAAATAAACAGAGGCCGAAATGTCAATGTCCCGAGAGGTTCTCGTTGATGGATTCCAGTGACGAGTATGGTGACTGCAAGCCGGATTTCGAGATGCAGACTTGTGGACCACAGAATAACAAAACCGCAGACGCGGACGTAAATCTTTATGAGCTTATTCGTGTAGACCGCACGAATTGGCCGTTTGGGGATTACGAGAGGTACAATAACTATGATGACGAAAGCTGTCGAAATGCTTGTCTTAGAGACTGTTTCTGTGCTGCGGTTGTTTTCGGAAACGATGGTGTATGCTGGGCGAAGAAGTTTCCATTATCTTTCGGTCAGAGAGCTCCGAATGGTAATAACGATGATATACGTAATAGCTATACACTCCTTAAGGTTTTAAAAAGCTCTACGGAGGTTCCAATCACCGGAGACAGAGGGAAAAACCGCGACAGCTGGATAATCATCGCTTGTTCGGTTTTGCTTGGAACTTCAGCTTTTGTGAATTTCATATTCCTTGTTCTGTGCCGAAGGAAGAACAAGAGTAAGAAGATGAAGAAGAAACCAGATCAAGCGGGAGGTAACGGTGCTGCAACAGCTACTGCAATAGAGCTGAATCTGAGGGTCTTTACGTACAGAGAGCTCGCGGCGGCTACAGGAGATTTCATGGAAGAGCTTGGAAGAGGAGCTTTCGGAATCGTTTACAAAGGATTTTTAAAAGTTAGCGGTGATTCTGAAGTTACGGTGGCTGTCAAGAAACTAGACCGTGTTGCTCAAGAAAACGAGAAAGAGTTCAAGAATGAGGTTAAAGTGATTGGACAGATCCACCACAAGAACCTAGTGAGGATAATTGGCTTCTGCAACGAAGGGCAGAGCCGGATGATAGTCTACGAGTTCTTACCGCACGGGACACTAGCTGGTTTTCTCTTCAGACGTCCGAGACCGAGCTGGGAAGATAGAAGGAGAATCGCGGTTGGGATTGCCCGCGGAATCTTGTATCTACACGAAGAGTGCAGCGAGCAAATTATACACTGCGATATAAAACCGCAGAACATACTTTTAGATGAGTATCACAGTCCTAGGATTTCGGATTTTGGTCTAGCCAAGCTTCTGATGATGAACCAAACGCATACGCTCACGAACATCCGCGGAACGAAAGGGTATGTCGCAGCTGAGTGGTTCAGGAACAGTCCCATTACATCGAAAGTAGATGTCTACAGCTACGGAGTAATGCTTTTGGAAATCGTGTGCTGCAAGAAAGCCGTTGATCTTGAGGATAACGTGATTCTCGTCGATTGGGCATACGATTGTTTCCAAAAAAGGAGGTTGGACGACCTGATCGAAGATGATTTAGAGGCGATAGACGACATGGAGACGGTGGAGAGATATGTGAAAATAGCGATATGGTGTATACAAGAAGAACCAGGAATGAGACCTAACATGCGAAATGTTACGCAGATGCTTGAAGGTGTTGCTCAAGTTCATGATCCTCCAAACCCTTCTCCTTATAGTACTTTCTCTTGTAATGAGTATCTGTCTTCTGGTCCGGTGTCATGTGTTTGACTTTTTATTTTTTAATCCTTAGAGACATTAGTGTATGGAATAATTTTTAATTTATTAAGTGCAATACTTTTCAATAGACTTCTTGTTTTCTTCTTTTACCGTAAATTTATGTGTCAACCTTTGTAAAATTTAATATAAGACTCTCGTGATATACACTCTTTACTTATGCAATGTATACTGTATACATTACTACCAAAAAACAAAAAAATCATAATATATACAAATGTTTTATGTGCCGGTTCTAATCGAGAATCAGAGAGATACGATCTTTTAAAAAATTAAGTTAATGGTAAAAATTGTTATTTTAAACAATTTTTAAAAGACAATTTTTTTTAGCTTTGGCCTTTTTTCTTATTTCGTTGTCCTTTTAAATTGTAGTTGTCTTTTTACAAAATGGTTGAAACATTCACCAGAAAATTGGAAGAGATTTGCATATGATATTAATTAGTCTTAGTTTTGACTGAATAAACCATTTTATAAAAGTCTTGGACTCTGTTTATTCCAAACGCGTTAAAAGACTCTAGAACACATTCATAAATTGTCTGGAGGAGAATACTCCGTTGACTCTCCTTTTTCTACTGTAGTAAAGACAAATCAACTTAAAACTTTTACATTATATATATCTACATATATAAAAAGTTAAAAACACATATAATCTCAAGATCTTTGCTTCAGCAAAATGGGATTCTTCTCTTGTTCGATAATCCATCTTTTTCTTGTTCTGCAACTACAAACACTTTTTGTTTCGTCTCAGAACATCATAAACGGATCTGTTCCTGTCGGAGAATCTCTGACAGCTTCAGAGTCCCGACAATTATCTAGTTCGTGGCTTTCCCCTTCCGGTGACTTTGCTTTCGGGTTCCGCAAGATCCGACCAAACGATGGTTTTACTCTCTCCATATGGTTCGACAAGATTCCCGACAAAACCATCGTGTGGCACGCACAAGCGGTCAACACAACCACCGGCCTTGTTCCTGATGGTTCCAAGGTTACACTAACCGCAGATCGCGGTTTGGTTCTCACTGACCCTCGAGGTCAACAGCTATGGAGTTCCTCACTTCCACCGAGTAGAAGTAGTAGCTCAGTTTCTCGAGGGCTCATAACCGACGCCGGAGACTTTGGTCTGTTCAGCGAAGATTCCGGAGTTGCTTTGTGGTCGAGCTTCGCTAATCCCACCGACACTCTTTTGCCTACTCAGGTGAGTCGATCTTCTTATTGGTAACCGTGAGAAGGACGGAGTAGTAGTTTTATAGTTATTATTGTGAATTAGGGTGAATAACTCGATGAACCTACGAAAACAAAAAAAAACAAGAGAGAGAACAGTGATTAAACTTGTAAATAATGAATAAAAACCCTAAGATCCATTTGTATATAAGTCCTATACATACCCATACTAATAGAAATAGAAATATGTAATAGGGAATATTTCTAAAAAAATTTAGATGTTTGTCACTAAATGTGGAGAAGGATGAATGAAAGTTTGTGTTTCCACACAAGCTCATAGTATTGATTCGTTATTGTAAGTATATATATAGACGGAATGGATGGATGTTGGTGATGATGCAGAGTATGGAAGCTGGAAGGAATCTCTCGTCTCGCCTGATGGAGACAAATTTCAAGAAAGGAAGATTCAGGCTACATCTAGGTGATGAAGGAGATCTTCAGCTTCTCGTTCTCAACTCCAAGACGCTAGCAGAAACAGATGTATACTTTTCGTACTACGAAAGTAATACCAAGGATCCTGATCCAGGGATTCGATTAGTTTTCAACCAGTCAGGCTACATGTATGTTCTTCGAAGCAGCAATAACATATCCTACATCAAAAACGAAGTTCCAGTATCTTCTAGAGACTTTTACCACCGTGCCGTTCTACATTTCGACGGGGTTTTCGCTCAGTATTATCATCCCAGAGGGCAGCGGAATAATGGGTGGGAGTTGGCTTGGGCTGTGCCGGATAATATATGTCTGGCGTTCTCCTCTTTATCTTTTGGGAACGTAGCGTGTGGGTATAATAGTATATGCAATTTGGGAGATAAACAGAGGCCGAAATGTCAATGTCCCGAGAGGTTCTCATTGATGGATTCTAGTGACGAGTATGGTGACTGCAAGCCCGATTTCGAGATATGCAGACTTGTGGACCAGAGAACAACAAGACCGCAAACGCGGATGTACATCTTTATGAGTTTATTCGTGTAGACCGCACGAATTGGCCAACTGGGGATTACGAGAGGTACATTAACTATGACGCCGAAAGCTGTCGAAATGCTTGTCTAAACGACTGTTTCTGTGCAGCGGTTGTTCACGAAAATGATGCATGTTGGAAGAAGAGGTTTCCATTGTCTTACGGTCAGAGAACTACCCATACTAGCAATGGATATACACTCATTAAGTTTTTAAAAAGCGCAGCGGATGTTCCAGTCACCGAAGGCAATGTTCCAGTCACCGAAGGCAGAGGGAAAACCCGCCACTGGTTAATCATCGCTGGTTCGGCTCTGCTTGGAACTTCAGCTTTTGTGAATTTCATACTCCTTGCTCTGTACAGAAAGAGTAAGGAGATGAAGAAGAAACCGAATCAAGCGAGAGATATCGGTGCTGCAACAGCTACCGCGATAGAGCTGAATCTGAGGGTCTTTACATACAGAGAGCTCGCGGATGCTACTGGAGATTTCATGGAAGAGCTTGGAAGAGGAGCCTTTGGGATCGTCTACAAAGGAGTTTTAAAAGTTGTTGGTAATTCTGAAGTTACGGTGGCTGTCAAGAAACTAGACCGAGTGGTTCAAGAAGGAGAGAAAGAGTTTAAGAATGAGGTTAAAGCTATCGGTCAGACATACCACAAGAACCTAGTGAGGCTCATTGGCTTCTGCAACGAAGGGCAGAGCCGGATGATAGTCTACGAGTTCTTACCGCACGGGACACTAGCTCATTTCCTCTTCAGACGTCCGAGACCGAGCTGGGAAGATAGAAGGAGAATCGCGGTTGGGATTGCCCGCGGAATCTTGTATCTACACGAAGAGTGTAGCGAGCAAATTATACACTGCGATATAAAACCGCAGAACATACTTTTAGATGAGTATTACAGTCCTAGGATTTCGGATTTTGGTCTAGCCAAGCTTCTGATGATGAACCAAACGCATACGCTCACGAACATCCGCGGAACGAAAGGGTATGTCGCAGCTGAGTGGTTCAGGAACAGTCCCATTACATCGAAAGTAGATGTCTACAGCTACGGAGTAATGCTTTTGGAAATCGTGTGCTGCAAGAAAGCCGTTGATCTTGAGGATAACGTGATTCTCGTCGATTGGGCATACGATTGTTTCCAAAAAAGGAGGTTGGACGACCTGATCGAAGATGATTTAGAGGCGATAGACGACATGGAGACGGTGGAGAGATATGTGAAAATAGCGATATGGTGTATACAAGAAGAACCAGGAATGAGACCTAACATGCGAAATGTTACGCAGATGCTTGAAGGTGTTGCTCAAGTTCATGATCCTCCAAACCCTTCTCCTTATAATACCTTCTCTTATAATTAGTATCTGTCTTGTGGTCCGGTGTCATGTGTTTGATTTTTTTTTTTTTTTTCCTTAGAGACATTTGTGTTTGGAATAATTTTTAATTTAATAAGTGCAATACTTTTCAATAGACTTCTTGTTTTCTTCTTTTACCGTAAAGTAAAGATGTGAATCACAAACGAAAATAATTTAATATAAGTTTCAAACGATCAACATCTTGTTATTAATTATGTTGATACACAGATTCACAGCACGAGGTACACGGTATGACACAAATTGCTATTATAAATTCTTTAAAGAAATTAAATAAGTTGTATTAAAGTAATTTGACTGCCGGCAAAAACATAGAAAATTTGACTATCCAAACCATTTCATTCGATGATTATTTTAGACACTTGAACTACTAAGTTACTGTAATCAGGTAAAATTATACTGTAGAGAATATTCAACAATATCTACAGACAAAAAACGATAACAAATTTGTATTTGCTGCAAATCTGAGAGAACTTAATCAAATTATAGCTATGTAATCTGAGAACTTCAGTGGCTAAACAAATTTAGTCAATATTTTTCTAACATATTTGTGAATCATTTTTTGGTAGTAAATTTATAACGGAATTGTAATAACAACTTTTATAACAAATTTGAAGATAGGCTTTTTTCTTGTGTCGAGAGAAGAAGACTCCTCTGACTATTCAAAATCTGTTCCGTTGACTTTAAGAAATAAAGAAAAAACTCTCAAGTTATCTTATCCCTTCTTCCACGTTTCAGTGGTACTGGTAACAAACAAATCCACACACACACACTCTTCTTATCATCTCTATATCTTTGATAAAGCAACATGGGGTTTATCTCTTGTTCGATACTCCAACTTGTTCTTGCTCTGCAACTACAAGCACTTGTCGTTTAGTCTCAGAACATCATAAACGGATCTGTTCCAGTCGGAGAATCTCTCAGCGCTTCAGATTCCCAACAATTCACCAGTTCATGGCTTTCCCCTTCCGGTGACTTTGCTTTAGGATTCCGCAAGATACAACCAAACGACGATTTCGCTCTCTCCATATGGTTCGACAAGATTCCCGACAAGACCATCGTGTGGCACGCACAATCCGTCAACACAACCACCGGTCTTGTCCCTGATGGTTCCAAGGTTACATTAACCGCAGATCGTGGTCTGGTTCTCACTGATCCTCGTGGTCAACAGCTCTGGACTTCTTCACTTCCTCGGACTAGGAGCTCTGTTTCTCGAGGGCTCATAACTGACGCCGGAAACTTCGGTCTGTTAAGCGAAGTGACAGAAGATTCCGGCGAGTTTTTATGGTCTAGCTTCGCTAATCCTACCGACACTCTGTTACCTACTCAGGTAAGTCTTTATTACAGATTTGAATTTAGTCCTACCAGTATCGTGTATTCTTTAAAAAAAAACTACAACCTTATGCAACTTTATGGTGTTTCTAGTCCCAAAGCTAGCAGTTTTCCTTCCATATATGATTGGTGTTTGAGTTTACAATTTGCAAAATATATTTAGTGAAAATATGAAAATGTGGAAGCTATATTATACTATGTAAATGCAAATGTGGTCTCATATATTAGTGTTGGTCTCTTCACACTTTTGACGTGGGATCCTATCGTTAATTTAATATTCTTCGCGTTAGAAGCTCGTTTATTCTATCGATATGTTACTGTAAGTAAATTATATATGATGCAGATTATTAGAGTTAGAGGGAATCTCACATCTCGCCGGACAGCGACAAGCTTCCAGAAAGGAAGATTCAGGCTACGAATAGGTGATGACGGAGATCTTCAGCTTCTCACCCTCAACAGAGAGACGATCGCGGAAACAGATGTATACTTTTCGTACTACTCAAGTAACACCAACGACCCTCAGAATCCCGGGGATCGATTGGTTTTCAACGAGCAAGGCTACATGTATGTAGTAATGAGAGACAATTAAACGAGATTCTATGTGAATAAGAAAGATCCAGTATCGTCCAGAGACTTTTATCACCGTGCCGTTCTACATTTCGACGGGGTTTTGGCTCAGTACTATCATCCCAAAAGGCAGGGGAATACTAATAATAATAATGGATGGTCACTGGCTTGGTATGAGCCGGAGAATATATGTGCAAAGAGATTTGGACCGTATCTTGATGCTAATGAGCTTGGGAATCTAGCTTGTGGGTTTAACAGTATTTGCATTTTAGGAGATGACCAGAGGCCAAAATGCGAATGCCCCGAAAGGTTTTTATTGGTGGATCCGAGTGATGAGTATGGTGACTGTAAACCTGATTTTGAGATGCAAACTTGTGGACCAGGGAATAACCAAACCGCAACCGCAGACGCGGATGCAAATCTTTACGAGTTTATAACTTTGGAAAGGACAAACTGGCCGTCAGGGGATTACAAGAGGTACTCAAACTATAATGAAGAAAGATGTAAAGCTACTTGTCTCAAGGACTGTTTTTGTGGAGCAGTGGTGCTGGGAAGAGATGGGTTATGTTGGAAGAAGAAGTTTCCATTGTCTTATGGCATTAGGGATCCGAATAGTGACAGCGATACATTCATCAAGGTTCTTAAACGGGTACCAAATTACCGGTAAATTTGGATCCCGATCCTATTATTCTAGAACTCTATTATATCCGATATATGTCCATCTCTAATTCTAAGGATTTGAAGTTTAATTGTTTTTCTCTAATTACAATTGTGATAAATACACATATTAACTCTAATTAACGGGGTATTTCTCAGTTTACTATCCAACTTTTTTTGTTTTTAAAGAATAATTGCACTTCAATGTTTCATTTTCGAATCTTATTGTTGAGGAGAAACTAATTAACCTGCTATGATCTTGGTCCGAATGAATTATATACTTAAAGACAGGAACCTCTTAGTTATAAGAGAGAACAAAAATTGAAACGAACAATGAGTAAAAATATAGTTCGTAATGCGATATCTTTAATATATATATATATATTTGTCTACGGTAACAATATATCACGGTAGAGAACCTGAATCATAATTTTGTCAATATAATTTGGCCGTTTTATTTGTTAACATCTATTTAATTTCAGTATGAGTAACAATATTAATTTCAGCACCTGTAACGTAAGTATTGGTATTTGTTAATTTGAAAAAAAATCGACCAAGTCCAACGTTAGTCCGACGTTAAAAAGGCAATCATCATACATCGACGACAGTTATAAACTACTAGTATAATTTTAACATCAAACACGTTTTATTCGTGAGCTGTAAAGTACTAGAGGAGCTGGAGCAGAAAAGCCAACCATCGTTGACCTGTATCTCACATTATTGAATTTGTTTTTTTACTACCTTTTAATGATATGATTTTACTTTTTTAATAACCGAATTAATTATGTAGTCATTCATTCATAATAATATTAATACCGAACTTGATTTAAAAATTGAACTTCTTAGAGCATCTCTAATCACTCGATTGTGTGAGCATAACTGAAATCATCCTACTCCTATCAAATCGCATCGTCGTCTAAAAACAAACTATTAGGACATAAGACTACACGGCTCCTATACATACTCTAACCTTTGTAGTACTTTGTGTAGTTTTTTTTTTTTGAACTTTTAGTATATACTTTGTGTAGTTACAAAAGCTAATATTCATATTTAAATATTTAATTATTATTATGAAAACTACACCTAAGCAAGTGGGGAGGGATGAAAGTAATCTAAAATCAGATCAAGAATCAAAATAATTGAGATACGCCAATGGGGTATGTTCTGTTTTATTATCAACTCTTAGCACATATACATGAGATTATTGTTAAAGTCCAAATCCTCTATATTCTATTTGAGAAGCAATACTGAAAACATTTGAATATTTGCTGATTGTGGGCTTCTAGCTACTCTTCCATAAAATTATGAGGCAATGAGGTAGATTACACACACACACAAATTAATTTCCTCAAATAACCTCTTCTCAATCTTTATAGTAAGGAGTAAAAGGACCAGCTTACTTCGAGGACACGAGGTGCGATGTCCCGATACCTATTGATTACAAGTAGATCATGGTGATGGTATATAATAGATGAACAATTAACATTTCGACTTGTGAAAGATGCCACGGTTCGATGGACTTTAGGTTGATTAGACTAATCATATGATCATATTGTATTCTCTCCCTCTCTCTCTCTCTCTCTTTTTTTTTTTCAGATCCTGAGGGATGATTTATGTATCCATACTTGATACAGGCTGGATATCCAGGATGGGCTAATAGTATATGCTTTGATATTCAATTAACTAATTAAGTACACAGATAATCGTCCCTTCGGAGACCTTCGATAAGAAAATAAGAAAAAAGGTACCCAGATAATTAGCTAGGCTAGGTGTCCGACTTTATACGAATTTAATTATTAAACCGGTTTATATATCAGCGTATAACGACGTTTTCTCTAACAGTAACAATATCTTATCAAATCTACGTGTGGGCCTATATAGATGTGCATGTTATTTTTACTTTTTTTGTCATTTTGAAATTTATTAGATCAGTTTATGGCCATTAAAACAGACTTGTCCAATGTCTATGACAGGGTAGAATGGTGTTTCTTAAAAACGCTTATGGAAAAAATGGGTTTCGACCATCGGTGGATAAGGTGGATTATGGCATGTGTGAGTACTGTTTTCTTATTCTGTGCTCCTGAATGGAAAATCCCATAGGTTTATCAGACCGAAGAGAGGCATTAGACAGGGGGATCCACTCTCACCCTTTTTGTTTATCATATGTGCTGAAGCGTTAGTGAGTTGCTTAAATTATTCTGAATCTCAAGGTCGACTTCATGGTATTGGTCTGGGTTTAAATGGGCCTTCTGTCCACCATCTATTATTTGCCGATGATAGCTTGCTAATGTGTAAAGCGAACTCTTTCGAAGCTGCAGAAATTACTAGATGTCTAAATCTGTATGGTGAAGCTTCTGGACAGATCATCAACAACCAAAAGTCTTCAATTATTTTTGGAGCAAAGATGGCAGATTCGGTAAAGCTTCAAATCAAAGCAGCATTGGGCATTGACACAGAAGGTGGTGAAGGTAAATACTTAGGCCTTCCTGAGTGCTTTAGTGGCTCCAAAAAGATCTTGTTGAACTTCATTCAAGAGAAGCTACAAAACCGTATGCATGGGTGGTTTGCGAAATCACTGTCTCAGGAGGGAAAATAAATTCTTTTGAAAGCAGTGGACCTTGCTCTCCCTGTGTTTGCTATGTTGTGCTTTAAACTTCCTAAAGGTCTGTGTGAGAAACTTACAAGTATCATGACTGAATTTTGGTGGAGTAGTGGGAATCAACGCAACAAAATACCTTGGGTGGCGTGGAAAAAAATGTGTAAGCCCAAAGAAAATGGTGGCCTTGGCTTCCATGACATTGAGAGGTTCAATCAGGCCCTATTAGGTAAACAAGCCTGGCGTATTTGGGACAGACCAGATTCTCTTCTTTCTCGGATCCTCAAGCACAGATACTTTCGCATATCATCCTTTCTGGATTATGGTACAGGCTCTCGACCTTTCTATGCTTGGAGAAGCATCATTCATGGCAGGGATTTATTGAAACAAGGGCTAGTCAAAGCTATAGGGGATGGCAAGGATACTAATGTGTGGGCTGAGAATTGGCTGATAGATGTGGCTCCTAGACCACCAATGTATCGCCATGATAGTGTCATAGATCTTACACTGAGAGTTTCAGATTTGCTCAATCCGCAGACATGCCAATGGATCGTGGATGCAGTGAGACAAAATTTCTCTGATGATGATGCTAATCGTATTCTGGTGTTAAGACCATCACCTGATAAGAAGGACTATCTCAAATGGGGCTTTACCAAAACGGGTCAGTACACCTCTCAAAGCGGATATAAATTTCTAGAGCATAAAGTAGAGCGTCAGGGACCACAGCTTCATGTTTTGCCTCCCATTGTGAAAAGATTATGGTCAGACCTCTGGAAAGTTCAAGCCTCCCCGAAACTTAAACATTTCATGTGGAAAGCTTTATCAGGGGCTCTGGCAGTGAAAGAAAGGTTGCTCTCCAGACATATTCTCATTGATGCTACCTGCCCTTCGTGTGGTGATGCAACTGAAACAATTTGTCATGTTCTTTTTGGCTGCAAGGTCGCGAAAGCTGTTTGGGAGACTGCCTCCTTCAGGTTTTTCTCCGAACTCTGTTTTTTTGAACATCCATTACCTCATGGCTAGTAAATTGAAAAAGACTATCCAGAAGGCATTAGATTGGCGTCCCCTTGGATCCTTTGGCAATTGTGGAAAGCTAGAAATGCATTGCTCTTTAAAAAACGTAAATGGGAACCTGCAGAGATTGTGTCACATGCCCTGGACGAATCGGATATTTGGTTACGGGTCAACTCTAAGGAAAATCCTGATAGTGCCACTTTCTTGATTAGAAACAACCCGCACACCAATTGGAGTAAACCGCCAAGCCCCGTGCTGAAATGCAACATTGGCTCCTCTTGGATTCTTCCTACTCGTAACTGCGGTGCAGCATGGTTACTCCGAGATCATAACGGGGCCACCCTTCTTCATGGTAAGCGTGCTTTCTCATCTATCCTTACTGCCATTGAAGCTGATCTAATGAGTCTTTTATGGGCTGTTGAATCTTTGGCTACTATGAAACACAAGAATATCATCTTTGAATCTTCGTCGGCAAGTGTCAGAGAAGTACTGATGTACCCATACCTCTTTCCTCAATTTTTGGGGATCACTACTCAGATTTTTAGTCATCTTATTTCCCTGGAAGTTTGGCAATTGGTGCACATCGATAAGGAGAGTAATCTAGCGGCTATGGCTATAGCAGAGAGTGTCACCCATGACCATAGATATCAATCATATATTGCTCAACATGGTCCTCTGTGGTTAGATAATCTCTTTACCCTGGAAGCTACTCGAGGCATATGATAAAGGTGCTCCAAGGTTTGCTGGCTTTGCATATTGATTTTCGTATTAGTTTGTATGCTTGGCCATTTCTGTCCAGCCCCAACTGTTAGGATGTTTGGCTTCTGTCAGTTGTGTGAGATGCATATTGGTGTCTATTTTGTTTCCAAAACGTTTAACTCTTTCGAAGTAATAAGATTCCAGTGTTTAAAAAAAAAAAAAAAAAAAAAAAAAAAAAAAATTATTAAAACCTTAAAAAGATACATAGAAGGATACTAGGACACATTGAAATATATAATCGAAGCAAAAACAGTAGAAACACCGAACCGAATTGAAATCTTTTAACGGCTAATTAGGAGAGAGCATCCTAGATGATTAAAAATTTGATAAATATATCTTCCTCTGTATTAATAAGTCCAAGGATTGGAGATGTGCATGCATGATATTGAAGTTTTCTATATGGACATATTAATTAAGTTATGTATAAATCTAAATGCTACTTGCATAGTTACGTTGCATAACATAATGATTCTCGAATATGCATATACTCGCATGAGTGTAAGTTAGTGCCGTAGTAAACTAGTAATATATATGTAAAAAATATCTATAAAGATTACGCATTCACGTGAATCTGCACCCAAAAAAATAGTCGTAGTAGACCACGTTATCTTTGTCGTATGGGGAATATTATATACGGAATGGGGATTCACTTTTTCTGGAATATAGCAGTCTAGCAGTGGAATATAATTTATTTTTTAAACACTTTAATTATTGATCTGAATAAGAGTATAAGACATATATTACTTTCAAGTAAAATCTTTTTTTTTTGACCGAAGGTTTACTTTCAAGTAACATTTGCGTTTTGAATATAAATATATAACCTGCCAACAATATCAAAAGTTAAGTGATCGTAGTGTGTGCCTAAGTTGTGGTGAAATCTCAATTTGGAGATCATGTACGTTGGTTCATGTGTTGTGTTAGTTTGGTCGTAATGTACTAGTTGATCTCAATCCAAATTCATTTTGGAGGTCAAATATTACAACTTATAAATTACGTGTAATTGACCAAAATATATATTGATTTTGCTATTGTTGTTGTGTTATCGTCTGAATTTTAAGTTAGAACTTTGATATAGGCCGACATGTTTTATTAAAACAAATGAAAGAAATATAATGACATGGCCCTACAATTCCTTTGTTGGAACGAAATAGTGTGCCCAGATGCATAGGGTTTCTCATGGTGATTAGGATATCGGTTTTAAAATGGTAGCAGTCCAAAACAACAATCGGTTGTGGTTTTTGATAATTACTTTTACATCAGCGATTACTCTAATCTTCCCTATCTGTCATCATCAGTACAAATCTCGAAAAGAGGAATTAGCCAATCTATCCTCAATAATTGGGAGTTGGCTTTTTTTTCTTTTGATGAAAATGATGGTGAATTGTCAAATATAAATTATAGATTAAATGATATATGTATAATCGAATAACATAAATATAAATACATAATTACATTTTCTATATAATCATTACATAATTTAAAAATTACTAAAGTTAATTGTGTTGCATGAGTTCATTTTAATTAGTTCTAACTACTTGTATTTATATCACATAAATTTTTTTGTAGTAAAATCATTTTTAAAAAATACTCCCCAGCTTGTTCCTAAAAATTATTATTAACAAAAAAAGTATATATTACTGATAATGTCATGAAAATTCTCTTTTAATCAAATAAATCTCCTAAACTACACATGCTAGTTATAATTTACTGATAATGTCATGAAAATTCTCTTTTAATCAAATAAATCTCCTAAACTACACATGCTAGTTATAATTTTCTTAGCTGTAGTTTTTCTTTAATCAATTTTTAAGAAGGGACTAAAAAGGATTTCTTCTAATGAAATACTTCATATGTTTCACAAAAAGTGCTATTTAATAGTTTTCACGCATATGAAAAATCTATTAGAAAATCTATTTTACTCCTTATTAATATATTAAATACAATTCTCTCTCTAATTAATACATTAAAACTATAGAGTTAAAACAGAATTTTTTTTCAAAATTTTGCATTAAAAATATAAATTGACACTAAAACAATAATTAGACTTCAAAACGATATTCTTTGTGAAATTAAAAAAGTTATATATATTCTTTGTGAAATTAAAAGAGTATATATAAAATTACTTTCAAATATAAAATTCTTTATTAAATGTCTGAGGGAATCGCACATCGAATATCCCACAGCCTCGTGCGGCACTGCTAACCCTTATTTTAGTTTTATCTTTTTGCTAAAGTTAACCTTTTTTCTTTTTCTTTAGACAACTGCACTGATAACCATTATGTGAACAAAATATTTTATCTCTTAAGTTAATTATAAATAAAGTCAAGCTAGACATATCATTTATTTTAAAAGGAACGAAAACTCATTTGCTCTATATAAAACAGATTTTTTAATGTATTTTATGAGAATAGTTTTTCATGCTTTTTAGTAAAAAAAAAAATCATGTTCTATATGGAATTTATAAACAATTTCGTATAGTTTTTTGAGTTTATAAACATTAATAATGTAACGAATCGATTAATTCTATTAGTCGCATTTTTCATAAATAATAAAAGTTCGTGTAAGATTTACAGAAATTTTAAACCGGATTCATTTGTAAACAAATACTTGTAATTACGAGTAATAATTCTTTATTATTATTAATTTATTACGACAGCTTCATTTATTCCCGCCATGTAGAGAGAGATACATCAATCTCTCAATCCCATCACAGATCAATACTAAAAGAGAAAAACCAACGTGTAATTGATATTACTCTTTGACTCGTCAGACAAAGACACCAACCTTGGAATCTAACGAGCTCACAAACTTCTCCAAATCCAAATCGCATTCTTCGTTCCAAGAATCAAGAAACTCCATTTCATCAGTTACATTAACCTCCGGCGAATCTTTAATATCTCCGGCGCCGGAACGGTCGTAGCTTAAAATATCCTTTAACTAATCCATAAGCCCAGCATTATCGACATTCGAGTACATATCGAAGATCTCTTCGTTGGTTAAAAAATCGGTGAAATCATCGGAGAGAGAACAGTTGTCGGAGAAACCGGAAGATGTCGACGTAGTGTTGATTAGAATCGATGTGAGATCGCTTGATTTTGCCGCCGATATGTTGAGCAATGTGGAGGTCGAATTCTCGGCTGGAGAATCGACCTCACCTGAGTTTTGTGAATCCTCGGCGATGATTGTGGAATTTCCGATGATGATTCCGGTTAAAAGATCCCGGTTTAAATCGACCGCGTATTTGCTCGCGACACGGTTAAGAAGGCTTGCGGAACCGGTTGAACGGATCGGTTTATGATTATCTGGTATGAGACCGGTTGAATTGAACGGTTTGTGAGTGATTGGATCGGGACCTTTCTGTTTTAAACGCTTCTTGAGATTTGTGTTCCAATAATTTTTAATCTCGTTGTCAGTTCGTCCCGCCAGACTATTGGCTATAGCGGCCCACCTTCAACAAAGAGATATTAATTATTATTATATCTAAGTTTGGAATAATCTTACGTTCAAAATTAATTTGGAATAATCTTACGTTCAAAATTAATTTGGATACGTTCAAAATTAATTTGGAATAATCTTACGTCCAAAGTTAATATATAACTAAGGAAAAAATGCTTACTTGTTACCCTTAAGAGCATGAAGCTTGATAATAGTGTCGTCTTCTTCTGGACTGAATTCTCCTCTCTTAATATCAGGTCTTAAATAATTAGCCCATCTCAATCTACAACTCTTCCCACATCTCTTCAATCCTATATACATATATATGTACACACATTGTAATAAAACGATAATAACTAAGAGAAAATAGCTGTTAGTTAATTAATTATATAGTATTACATTTCCTATATATTAATTAAACGATAAGGACAAAAGTTTACCAGCTTTTTCCGGGAGAGTACGCCATCCACCTTCACCATGAAGTTGAAGATAAGCAATAAGCTTTTGATCTTCTTCAGGAGTCCAAGCTCCTTTCTTTAATCCTTCTTCTTTGCAACATGGTGTTCTCACCATCTCTGGCTCTTCTTATTGATTCTTGATTCTTGATCTTTTAATTTATTTATATAAAACCTAATTGTCAAAACCCTAGCTAGAGACCTATCAAAGGATCATTGGAAAGAAAGACTCTTTAATTCGTTGCTTTTTTAAGTGAAATTAACAAGAAATGAGATTGAAAAAGATAACTAAGAGAATTTAATAGAGCGTTTGATCAAAACCAAAAGACACTTGAAGATTGTACTCACTGAGACACTCTTTTGACGAGGAACACGTGAACGTGTTATCATTATATATCGAATTTTTAAAACAAGAATAGTCGGAGTTTTCTTACTCTCTCTCTCGCACTGGTTATAGTATATAGAGATGCTCTTATATAGACAGAATTATATAGACGTTGTATAATATATATATACTTGGTCGCATCCAAATTTTGTAGAAGAGTATATATGCACGCATCCAAGCCTATACTTGGCTCTTTTTTATATACGTCAAACTCCATATAGGCTTGGACAAAATAGGATCGAATTTGGTAAGGCTAGAGTTTAAAGATTTTGATTTAAAAACAAAAGTTGATATCTTTCTAATTCATGTGTGTCTACTATATAATAAATGAAACAGGATCAGTTTATTCTTATTGGTCAATCTTTAGCTTTATTTTTTCATAACATATATATAAAGTATATAAACAATTTTTGTTTTTTAAACATCAAGTAACATAAATAAATATTAATATGTGTACAATTAACTATACATAAACACCATTAAAATTGAATTCAGCTATTTAAAAATTATTATAAGTAGATAAATTCAAATTTAATTTAAAAATATAAATATTATATAATACATAATTTTGAATATATCATTCTAATTTTTATTTTTTTAGTGATTTAATCCTTATCAACAAAAAAAAAGAATTGGAAAAATAATATCGTTTTCATACGTCTTCTATCAGATTTCAGCTACATTTTTGTTTTTTATATAAACTAACAGTCACTTATAAACGTTGAATAGCTAAAGATTTCCGTTTAAAAATCTTGCAGAAGTTTTAGGGTTGTTGGATTGAACTCGTGGCTTCGCGTTTTTCCGGTTGTTGGGACAAGGTTTAAGCAAGAGATTCATCTCATCCTTGTTTTTGCTTTTGTGATTTCTGAATTGGTACTTATCTTCGGTTTTCTTCCTGTTAGTTTGACAATCGATTATTTAGCTTGCAGGATCATTTGAGATTTTTCCTTAATTTATAAATTTTTGGTTCCCTCTTTTGGATTTCAGGGATTTTCCAGTGTCCTAAAAGGAATTCCATAGAAGAGAACACATGTCTCATCTCTCACCCATAGTATGGTCCAATAAGTATGCATGCGATGATGCGATACTAATTACAACATAATTTTAATTTAGTAGTCCCAAGAAAAAACAAATGTTAATTTATCAAACAAAAATCAAAACCGAAGTGGGAGGTACATCATGATATTCGGCAGGTGGCATGAAACGCCAAACAAATGAGGCGAAACATTTATAACACATTTTTTCGTCAAGTGTTCGGTATAATATTCGAATACGGAAAAAACACTTTACAAACATGATTGCGCAAATCACATTTGGTCGTGAATCATGTGCACTATTGTGGACCCCCCTTACACTTCGTATTATTGAGTATGGGGAATCCCTTCAAAATATTAAACATATGAAAAGTATTTAAAAATTGTATCACTCAAATGAGGATAACAAAAATAATTAATTTAATAAAAAAAATTAACTAACATTAGGTATATATATTTAGAGTCCTAAAACCCACTGAATATAGACTAATCATCATGATATATATTAATCATGAGAAAATTTTATAACAATTAATTACTCTTTCTGTTTTACAAATATTATCATTTAAAGTTTATTTTATATTTTTAATATAAAATTTTGAAAAACAAAATTAAATTTTAACTCTATTGTTTCAATGTATTAAATAAAGTGAGAAATATATTTAGTCTATTAATAAATGATAAAATAGAGTTTTTAATAGATATTTTAATATGTGTGAAATACTCTCAAATGATAATTTTTGTAAAACGGAAAAAATATCTTGTTTCTAAATCTTTATTATTCTATAGAAAGCGACTGTTACATTTCTTTATTGCTAATACTTTAAAACGAGTTTATACTCGTTAAACAACCTTACACACCAAAATGGTAGTAGTAGGGGGTTGGTTTCTTTGTATCCTGGATTCAAACCTTTTTTGGTACGGAAATATATTTTTTAAATTGGAATATAGAAAATGGCTAACTTTGAATATCGGGAAAAATTATGGGTTAAAAGCTCAGAACTTCTACTCTTAATTAAAAAAAAAAAAAAAACTCTACGCGTACTGAAAATTAACATCAGCGTTTAAAGTTCTTTGCCATTTAGTGAAAGAGAACCTTACGCTAGCGTCCATTCTTCCGTGAGCCTTTTTTTCTTCTTTGATCACAAAAAACTTTTACTCAATAGAGGCTCAAACGGTTTTGGCCCACAACAGGGGAAGAAGATACAAGCACTGGGCATCCACTAACTGATTAGAGTTTTTGGAAATAAACGAGAAATAAATAAAGACATCCACTAGCTGGTTATAGTTTTTGGAATGAAACGAGAAATAAATAAACAAGAAACATACAAATAAATAAACAAGATATCAGAGAGAATCCTGAGAAGCTCTTTTGTTCTAATATTCGAATTGATTGCTCGAATGAGTTTTTGAGAATATGATTTGAAACAAACTTTGTATAGTTTAAAAAAAAAATCATATTTAGTTTAAAACAATTTAACCAATCATGAAATAACAGCAGAATACAAATAGTTATAAAATAACAAATACATTAAAACTTTGTATTAAAATATAAAAATTATCTTATACTTTATAATAAAAATAAATCTTCTAACCATCTTATGTCTACTATTACAATAGTCTACTATATGTCTGTCAATTTTAAAACTACTAGTCTACCATTATATATGCCTCTCAATTTTTTGGTAAGAACTCAAAATTTTATGTCAATTTTAGTCTATTTCCGTGATTGCATCTTTAGTATGACCCCACTGTTCTTAAGAGGTATATTGGCGCAAACACAGCTTTTGCGAATGATAGCGGTTGCTGATGTTTGGTAACAATTATGCAAAACGCTTTCTACCGCTTTATACCATTTTTATCCTTCGAAATGGGCGATTGCGAGTGGATAATTAAAAAATAAAAATAAAAATAAAAAAACACACAAAAATTATTTAAATTTAACATTATATAATAATTTTTTTATAAAAATAAGATTTGAATATTATAATTAAAAATAAATAAATAAATTTGACCCTTTTTTAACTAATATTCATTAATAATCTTTCATAATATAAGTTCTGTAAACTTTAATTATTTTGATAAATTTTCTCTCTATCAGTAATATATATATATATATATATATATATATATAACAACTAAAATTCTTTTCATCTAATATCTCCATACAAAAAAAACAATTTCTCTATTGAAATCATAAATTTCATCCAAACTAAAAAATTAAGAAATAAACAAAGTATTATACACATACTATTTTTATAATATTTATAATTAATTATGTTTAATTAATAATTTTATAATTTTTTTATAATAATATGGTTTTGATTTTTTTTATAATTATAAAATATGTTTATATTGTTAATTTCGTAAATATTTCGCAAACGCATCCGTCTCCAACCGCTGTGCCAATTTTACCAGCTGTTTAATAACGCTGTTAACCGCAATAATTCCGCAATCGTAATTGCAACCACTGCGTTTAAACTAGTAAGACCCTAAGTGTCACCAATTTTTGTTCATTTTCTTCACATTACGATTTTTGTGACTAACTTACCTGACGGGAAAAAGGTTCTTCTTATTCCAGTCTGGGACAAAAGAAAAAGAAAAAAAAAGATCTGTAGCTTATATTATTTTCGAAAGTGATTTTGGATTTTAGCTATTAAGGCTTCACACCCCTTTTTAGTTTTAGAAATGCCCAGAACTATTGGGCGTTGACGATACGCGCAAAGGTGGTTCGTACGTCTAGTGGGGTTTGTACTCTTTTAATTAGATAAATGGGCTTCACATACAGGCCCATGGATATTCCCACGGATTTAAGAATCCTTTCTAGGTTATGTATGATTTTCAACTTTTTAAAAAAAAATCCCAATGAAAACTCATTTGCCACCGTTCTACTTCTATGGGTTATGCCCGTCTTCTTGACACACGAAATTTGAATTAATAGATTTACCGACGGAAAAGAAAAAGAAAAAAGAAAAGAAGAAGTTGAATTTTCCCGTAGCAGCAGTGTTTATTAACTATGATAGCATTTACTTCCCAATTATTACAATTCCACAAATTTCCTTTTATTCCAATAATATTAAATGCATTCATGTGACACACATTGTAACCCCCCCTTCCCTAATTCATGGCAATCTCTGTCTTGTCTCCCTATTTTTTTATTTCAAATTTCAAATAATTTTTCTCCCTCATAATAAATCCCTCTCTTTATTCCTTCTCTCCCTGCTGGAAACAATTTCTCGAGAAACCCAGAACACACACACACAGATTAGACAGACTATTTTCTCGGGAAAGATATTATTAAGAAAAAATATATTCCAGAAAACATAACAGCCATGGCTTCACAATGGACAATACCAAAGCTTGTCACTTGGAGAGTCAAAGATTGGGCTTCCTGTTTCTTGGCTTGCAAGATTCCTCTAGGTCCTTCCTATCAATTATCTTATTGCTAATCAATTTATTTCTTTTAAACTATTTATTTAAATTATTTTGCTGACTTTATATATCAGATGGAGATGAAGAGGTAGCTAGCAGTAACGGAAACCCTACGACAAACAATAATCTAATGTTCAAGAGGACAAAGAGGAAGATGAAGAGTAAGAAGAAGATATCAGAGAGAAAACTCAGTCTAAGCCCACCAGGGACACGACATCATCATCATCTTCATCTAAGAAGCAGCAGCGTTTCTCCAACGTCGGCGTCTCAGCACCGACGGATGAGCTGGCCGCAGCCACCGGTTTCAGACGAAGCTGGCTTTATTGTCTTCTGCTTCGACCGCGACGACGGAGGTTTCGATGTTGTGAAAGAGGAGAAACAAGAGAAGCAAGAGGTGGAGTTTTCGCCGGGAAAGTCACCGAGGACGGTGAATCGTAAGGTTCGTTGAGGTCCTTATATTTAGATTTTTTTTTAACCAACACAAAATTTCAATAGTTTTGGCTTTATATTACAGCTTATTTATGGAGATCAAGGGGTAGAAAAAACAGAGAAGAATAACACACCGGAGATTAAAGGGCCAGTGCAAGATCAGGACGATAAGACTTCATGCCAACATGTCTCTTGTGATGTTCATGAGGTAATAATGTCTTTGAAGATGTTTCAGTTTCAAACTTGAGAATTTGCTATTTTTACTTATATACTTTCGGCTGTTGCAGGATAACAAGGAAAAAGAAGAAGAGGAAGAAATCTGTGCCTCTGATAAATCTAGCGGGTCTAATCACTCGGATGAAGGAAGGGGGTCTTTTGCATTTCCCATGTGAGTTTCAATAAAAAACTTAAAAGTTTGACCTTTTTCTGTTGTTTGGAAATTAGGGGTCTCTGAATTTGATAAATTTGGGATTGAAAATCATGCAGATTGGGAGTTGAATGGATGGGGAGCCCTGTTCAGATGCCTAAAACAGATGACTTGTCTCCCAAGAAACCAAAGCCTATTGCTTTAGGGTTCCAATGTTGTAGATTCTAAAAAAGAGAACATTTTAGAAGTTTCTAAGATTTTTTTTAATTACTACTCTGTTTCTGAGTAAAGAAACACTCTGAGAGGTCAGACTATCTACAATCTGGATGTTACATTTCTCAGCTTTTGCTGAAGATAAGTCAAAGCAAAAATTGAAAAGAAGAAACGAAATGAAAATCATCGGTTCCTTAATGTCTTGATGGTTACATTATATATATATATCTGTTCTAAAAACTTGAAGGTGTACATATCGAATGAAAAAAAATGTCTGTGAATTAGGCTATTGCCTTATCGACAATGGCTAGATATTCTTCATCTTTTGTGTTTCTTTTGCGCTAGTCACAACTGCAACATACGCTACTCTTGCTTTCTTCTATTTCACTATTCTTGTCATGGAGGTCATGTCAGGGAGTACTTGAATTGCCAGATATGGAGGACAATCAAATTCATAAGTGGTGTGGTGGCATCACCATCTCCGTCAAATTTTTGAGAATCAGTTTTCGCCGTCCCTTCAAATAACGGTGTAATGAAGAGAAATCTCCTTTCAGAGCATCTAGATATTGTTCAAGTGTGTTTGCTTTCTTTCTCGTCGTCTTTGCTTCCCTATAAGTCTTCTCAAGAGAATCAACCAAATCTCCAAAATATTAGCCCTGCAAAATCAGAAACTTATCATCTTTTAGTAGTACACATAAAAAATGTTAGATGGATATTACAGATAACGAGCTATTTAATCCATCCTACTCAAAACGCTGTCGTTTCAATTAGTACTGCAATGCCTTAAAACCCACCGGTAGTGAAGAAACTCCGACGAAACAAACAATGGCAGCCTTAAGCCACCGCCTACGTAGCCTCACGCGCCGCTTCTCTTCCACCCGGAACACTCAAAGAACCGGCGTAGCCACCAAAATACCCACGCTCTACACAAGCCCAGATATCGAATCGGAGTCCACGACCCTCCAGCTCCTCTCGTGGGGACGAGGCGCGTCGGGTCAGCTCGGCGGCGGAATCGAGGAGATTCGAATGTATCCGTCTCCGGTGGCTAACCTTCTCCTTCGCTCCGATCAGTCCATCTCTCTCGCGCAAACGCCTGGAAGAATCGACGCCGATCCACCGAAAAAAGGGTCGAGTTTTCGGGTTGGAATCTCTTGCGGGTTGTTCCACTCGGGTTTAACAATCGACGGTGATCTATGGATCTGGGGAAAAGGAGACGGAGGGAGGCTAGGGTTTGGCCAAGAGAATTCGGTCTTCCTCCCCAACTTAAACCCGCTTTTCGAGGAGCATGCGATTCGCTGTATCGCTCTCGGTGGTTTGCATTCGGTGGCTTTAACACATCAAGGAGATGTACTCACTTGGTAAGCTAGCTTCAGATTCTCTTGAGCTCAATTTGAAGCAATATCAAACTAAGGTTGCCTACCTTTTTCTGTTTGATCTTTGCTTTTTTGTGTGTTTCTGCAAAATGTGATGGTTCCATAAATTAAAAATGAAGTTGACAGGGGTTATGGCGGGTTTGGTGCGCTTGGACATTCGGTTTACACCAGAGAACTCGTCCCTCGACGCGTTGACGGCTCTTGGGATTGCAAAATCTCTGCCATTGCAACCAGTGGAACACACACTGCTGCTATTACCGAATCAGGTTCCACATGTTTTCTCTTCTCGCTACATTTCTGCGGTCATATGCATATGCAGCTTCAAGAACATAGTTAAAGCACTAATTTTCCTCAAATATCTAGACCCGTTCATAGCTTTGGTTTCAACCTTTTGATATCTACTAGTATTTGATCGAGCAAGACTGGTTCTTGGTTTTAGGAGAGCTTTATATGTGGGGTAGAGAGGAAGGAGACGGTAGACTAGGGCTCGGGCCAGGCCGAGGACCAAACGAAGGAGGTGGGCTTAGTGTTCCTTCAAAAGTCAAAGCTTTAACAGTTCCCGTAGCCTCTGTCTCGTGTGGTGGTTTCTTCACAATGGCGCTTACACAAGAGGGACAACTATGGAACTGGGGAGGTAAAACTCATTCTAGCCTTACTTCTACTATTATTGTGTAGTGTTAAAAAGGATTCATTGGATCTTTTATGTATTCAGCGAATTCCAATTATGAGCTCGGACGCGGAGATAACTTGGGAGGTTGGGAACCAATGCCAGTTCCCAGTTTAGAACTTAGAAGGCGTTCGTATTACCCAGATTGCTTGCGGTGGTTATCACTCTCTTGCCTTAACCGGTAAACAATCTTCTGCAAACCGAACAATTCTCTGGTCCGTTTTTTTTCCTACAATTTTTTTACTTTTAGTTTGCTTCTTTTGTGGCAACAGAGGAAGGTAAAGTACTCTCGTGGGGCCACGGTGGCCATGGCCAATTGGGTAATTCTTCGCTGCGAAGCCAGACAATTCCTACAGAAATTGAAGCATTAGCAGACAAAAAGATCATCTTCATCGCTTGTGGAGGTTCCTCTTGTGCAGCGATTACAGGTAGATAAAGCTATTCTTGTGTTCATTTGACATGATAAAATATCTCAAAAAGCAATAAACATGGGATTTGCTTTTTCTGACAGATGAAGGTAAACTCTGGATGTGGGGAAACGCTAAAGATTTCCAGTTAGGAGTTCCAGGACTCCCGGAGATCCAAAGTTCTCCGGTCGAAGTCAACTTCTTAACCGAAGAAGACGAACTTGGACCGCACAAGGTTGTCTCAGTCTCCGTTGGTGCTTCTCATGCTCTGTGTTTGGTCTCAAGATCCCATTAATAAACACTTTGACAGACGATAAAAACAAAAAAAAGTCGTGTTTAGAAACGCTGTACATTGATGTTCAACTCTAATGTTGTTTTGGCATATGCATTTTGAAATGGAAACGCAAACGTTATCAAAACACAGTGTTGAGTATGCTTCTAGGGGTATGATGATTATACAAATAAACGAACAAGATCTTCACATATCACAAAAAGAAAAATGAACGAGATCGACATAACAGCTATCTGAACAGAGGGAATAAACCGATTCTTAAACGCCTGAAGCATCAATTTGAGCAACAACCTACCTTTTTAACCGCAGAGACATCATCCTTGGACCCGACATTGATGGTCTGTCCTTTGGGAAGAGCAGCCGGGTCATCTCCAAGATCAAGCGCTTTACGGCTAACCACACGGTAAATCTGAGAAAGCACTTCCGTGAAAGCATTCTCGACGTTCATGGATTCGAGAGCTGATGTCTCCATGAAGAAAGTGTTCTCTCTCTCCGCAAAAGCCTTAGCGTCTTCGGTTGAAACAGCTCGTAGGTGACGGAGATCTGCTTTGTTCCCAACGAACATGATGACGATATTGGAATCTGTGTGATCTCTAAGCTCCTTTAACCATCTTTCGACGTTCTCAAAGGTCACGTGTCTTGTGACATCATAGACAAGCAATGCTCCTACAGCTCCTCGGTAATATGCACTTGTGATTGCTCGATATCTTCAAATCACAAAAACCAACCAACAAAAAAAATTAGTCCTTTTTTTTATCACAAACAAAGCTAATGTGTATTCCTCAGATCCATCGACAAACCAAGTAGAACCTCATCATAGGAGAGTCTTACGGAAGAAAACGAAGAAGCTTATGAAGAAATCTCAAATCGATCCCCTGATTTATACCTCTCTTGGCCGGCGGTATCCCAAATCTGGGCTTTGACGATCTTATCATCGACATGGATGCTACGGGTGGCGAATTCGACGCCGATCGTGGATTTAGATTCGAGGCTGAACTCATTGCGCGTGAATCGAGAAAGGAGGTTGGATTTTCCGACGCCGGAGTCTCCTATCAACACCACCTTGAAGAGATAATCGTAGTCGTCGTCGGCTCTGAACGCCGCCATCGTGAGGATTCTCCGACTAGAGAAGCTCTCCTTGAAAAAATATTGGATCGGATATTTCTGGAAATTAAGCGCGTATCGAGCGAGCAAGGGGAAGAAGAAGAAGAGACGCACAAGACAGAGATTCAAATTTCCAGGGGAAATACAGAAGGAAAGAAAATCGCGGAGACCCGGATCCAGTCGGGTCTGGGCCTTATCTGGGTCCGGGAAATGGTTTTATTATTTTAGCTGAAATAGGTGTGATTCGGGTTTGAAAATTAGTTAGCCTTTTTTACGTTAGAATGTTAGATCGTAATATTTTAAAGCTCTAAATGATTAATTGATTACAGTTTCACATAAATACAAGTGGATTACCAGTAGATTTATAGAATATCTCACGCGCTTAAAACACGAAGACGGACAAGTTAGCAAGGAGTTCTCGAGACTGTTTTTATCATTTGAATTATGTAAATTCAGTTTCACTGATTTGTTTTTTTGAACCGTTTTAAGTGCTGAGACTGTTGACAAAAAAAAAAAAAAAATACTCACATTTACGAGTGAATTTAAAGAATACCCACAATTTTTTTTTTATTAAGTTATTCAAGTGTGAGTAACGTATGTTTAATAGTGAGTGTTAAAACTTTTGACGACACAAAAAAAAAAACTTACATTACCCACATTTGAATTATAATATAGGTTTAACACTCACTATTCTCTGGTTTTATCGAATCCACACCATTATCTTTTTTTTTCATGTCTTTTTAATTGATTATGCGACTTAGATATTATAAATTAGATACTATTTATAGTATCCGGTTCCACTCCCGAAACACAAACTTACATTTTTACCGTCAAAATGTTATTTTCTTATTTTTTTTATATCAAATAGTAATTCCACAAAAAAAAAAAACAAAATAATGCTAAAAACGCAATTATACAATCCAATAAATAGAATCATTTGATATTTCTTGTATTGACAAATGTGGGTATAACTTTTCCAAGTTAGACCAAAAAGTTTTGAATCTAAGTTTATAATCATCTCGGAAAAAAGATTAGAGTAGATTAATTTAGGCCTTTCTTCGTTATCGACCTTTCCAACTTTTCCTTTCGGGTGGTCAAGTGATACACTGGTTAAACTACCGAAGCTGAATAAATGTTTTTTTGTTGTGGTAAATTCTATAACCATAAAAACTGTACTAATAACATAGCTGATGAAAAACAAGTTTCACGAAGAACAAAAAGATCATTAGTGGCGGGAGGGAGATTAAAAATGTTGGCAAAAAGAAGAAACTAAACTAGTCTAACTTGAAAGAGGGTGAAGATGGACAAGAGTGGAATATAAGAGTCAAATATTCAATGTCACTAGGACTTAAGCAATTTGTTCAAACGTTCACATAATGAGAGAAGAATGTGGTCATAATACTAAAAAAGATGACCAAACAAAATTTAAGTGCGAGAAGATTCTCTAGTTGTGTCAAACGAGCCGGCCGATCGATGAAAACATAGAATAAAAATCATGAAACTAGAAACGAAATGATGAGGGAACATGGTTGAGTCATACACCAACCCACAGACAATCCCAAACTCTCGCCCAACCAAACTTTCCCGTGTGTGATTTGTATGAGATTTTATAACTGACGCACATGCCTTATTGGACCTACTCTCCCTCGAGTGTTTCCCTACAATGACTACCACCTACCTAATATGGACCCCCTCATCATCATCACCATTGATTCTCGGTGTCACCATTCCGATCACACGGCGTATACGCGTTTAAGAAGTTTCACTGATACACACAGTCGCTTTTAATTTATTTTATATAACACAGTGGATCCGTACCCTCTCTCTCTCTCGGCCTAGATCTTTGAAATCTTCTACGAGCGAGCGAGCGACTGGAGTTGGAGGAAACGACGAACCGACCAATGATATAAGTACGTCAGCCATTGACGTTACGACACGTGAAATGGGACCTGTTTAGCCACGTGGAATGCATGTCGCGCATGAGACTCGTCACTAACACGTGGGTCCCATGCGCAAATCGCCCGTTGTCTATTTGCTAAGCACTGTTTTTTACGCGACGGCACGGCTCTCTCGTTTTTTTCCGTACAATTCCCCCTAAATCTTTTTATTCGCCATTGATGAAAGTTCAGAAAATATCCCGTTCAAAAATATTATTATTTGTTTTATTTTTCGCACATCAACAAACCTAAGATAACACTGTTTGAGTTACTTTTAATTGATAGTTTAATAGAAACGAACTAATACTATAATAGTAAATCATGTAATTTTCATTGTTCTATTATCGAGTACTGTAAGCTGTGATGTGGAATATATAGTCGTTTTTTTATTCGATTCTAAAATTCGATCATAAGTTTTCGAAGATAAGGTATAATAAGGCATCGAGTTTCCATATTGTTTATTCAAGAGCTAACACGGCTTAATGAGGTATAAAAATACACATAGCTACACTGAACCTGATCACACTCTTAGCGACTAATTATAATTGAACAAGAAAGAAATACATAATCAAAGAAGCAGAATACAGGTTTTTGTATGCCCAATCAACATTTAGATTTATCAGACACATCAATTAAAAAAAAATCCCAGAAAATTAAAATCTTATCAAATATACAAACAATAAGTAAACCGAAGCCAAATTAAAACCATGCCACATAAATTTGCACTCTTGGGATATTCCAAAAATCTAAGAAAGAAGAGGTTAATATTATATTTTGGAAAAAAATTTACAGGCAGTCATATATATAATAAATCCCGTTTTCAACACATAAAAATAAAATAAATAAAAACCACTTCATCAAACTTTTACCATATGTGTATAAAATATTTTTTTGGGTTAAGAAGAAGAAGCTGTGAGAATTAAGGAAGGTAGAGACCGTTCTGATCTTGGTCAGACGACGTCCATTGACTTTGACTCCAGTATGCATGATCAACGGTGCTAGTTAGATCAAAGAGTGTCTGATCTCCTCCGCCACTTCCCCAATCCAGCGGCTCAAATCCCATATTTGGATCCACCTGAGCCGTTCGATCCAAAAACTGCTGCTGTATAGTATCACCTTCCAACTTCAGATGATCAGATGTACACTGTTGATTTACGGAATTACCCCCGAGTCCAAACGGAGTCGTTTCAATCGATGACGCCGCAGTAAAATCGCCGATCTCCGAAAAAACTCCGCCGTCGGATGAACCCTGTCCGAGCAACGTCGACCATTCGATCCCGTTTCCGTACAATTTCAGATTAGGCATATCAGTATCCATGAACCCCGCAACCTTCACGGCGGTGGCGGTGGCGGTGGCGGTGACGGTGACGGCGGCGACGGTGGAGTTAGAGGCGGTTAGAGAAGAGCTCTCGCTGCTACTGGATTTCTCCTCGACGTCTTGCGTCGTTGGTTTGTCGGCGGAAGACGGCGACGGAGGCTGCTTAGACTTCGATCGTTTGGCTTTCCGGCAGCCTCCACCGACGGGGACGTTACGGAGGACGCCGCCTTTGGTCCAGTAGCGACGACAGTTCTTGCAAAAGTGTCGAGGCTGAGAGAGATTGTAATTGTTGTAGTAACAGAACTTTGTGTTAAGAGAATTGCAACGAGGACACTTGAGTGATTGGTGATGGTTAAGTATGTTGTTCTGATGCGCTCTCATCCTCCGATCTCCGCCTCCTCCGCCCCCGATACCTCCGCCAAAAAAGCTCCCCGTACTTCCTCCTCCTCCGCCGCTTCCAGTCATCGAGTAATCATGTATATCTTGCATTTCTAAGAGAGCATAAGGAAAATCCTACAATCAGATTTGTATTTTTTTTCCCTATTTTCTTAGAAATTGGGAGGTTACGGAGAGAGAGAGAGGAATTAGTAAGCATGGGAAAGGCTTCTGAAACTCTGACACAGCATATCTTTCATATGTCTGAACAAGCAGTTTCTGTTGACATTACGATTATACCCCTATGATATTTTGTATTTTACAATCCCTTAGCGTGGCTGGACTCGGAAGTTAGTAGCTTCGAGTCCAAAAAATTGGCCCCATCAATTACATGTTATATTAATATCTTTCCCACTGAAACGATTTGTTATATTTCGGTTTTGAATTTTTATTTATACAAAAGAGTCGCATCAAAGGTCTAATGATTAATAAATTAGTGCTTATACATCTCTTCTTTCCACATCAATTTTTTTTAACATAAATCCCAAAAGAGTTTTGAAAATGTTGATCAAATTTGTTTTGGAACTATATATATATTAGAATAGGATCCGATATATGCGGATTTTTAATATGATATTTTAAATTTATAAAAATAAATGAAAAATAAAATCGGATAATCTATAAAGAAAAAAGAAAATAATTTTTTTAAAATATTCCAAATATATATATTTTAATATTTTTATATGAATTATGTTTACTTCTAATACTTTATATATATATAGATATAATAATTTATTCTAAAATTTTAACAAATTATTTATCCTACTTTTATCATAATTAAAATCTATATATATTAGGATCCGCGTATACATAGGTTTATAATAATAAAATTTCAAACCCGTTAAAATATATTTAAAAAAATAAAAAACAAAATCGGATAACTACTGAAAAATATATGAAAAACACAAAATCTAAATCTAAGAGTTATTTATTTATTTTATTTCTCATTTATTTTTAATTAAAATATTCAAAACACAAAATCTGTTGCGGATCCTAAGTAACATTAACCATACTTCTCATATATTTCACACAACTTTATCAACTATTTTTTTTTCGTCCGCTGCGTTAAAAACTTTGGTATGCAATTCGAATCCTTCGAGTATGTTAACGATCTTCCATTAACTCTTTTCAAGTAAATAAATCTTTATTTCGCTTCACATTCATCTCCCGTATATGATCTCTCTGCTCTCTAGAGAAGTTATGCTTTTCAAGACTCGCATCAAAATGATCTTTACATGATTATTGCTATCTTTCTCTTCATCGAGCTCATCATCATCTAATATCATATCATTAACCGCTATAAATTTTTTTTATTGAAATACATCCTAGTTAATGTAATTTACTTTTTTTTCTTAAATTGAATTGTTTTATTTTCTTTTTCTTAAATTGAAATATATCATACTTAATTTTATTTTACTTTTTAATGCAAATCGATAAATTTAACATTTTTTTAACATTTTAAATATTTTTATTGGAAATTTATTTTTTATTTAAAAATAATATTTTACCGCGACACGTGTCAAAATATAAATCGATAAACTTGACACATGTCGAAATATTTCCTTTATTTTATTTATTTTTCTTTTAAAAATAGTTAGATGTATTTTTTTTTCTTTTAGGATTAGTATAAATTTTTTTATAATAGATTTTAATCAAAACACGTCTAATCGATTAACTCGTCACATGTCACGATCATGTTTAATTAGCACCTTTGATGCATTCTACTTTATATAATAAGATTTTTTAATAATAGATTTTAATCAAAACACGTGTCGAAATCTAATCGATTAACTTGACACGTTTCACGAGCAAGTTAATAAAATAGGACCCGCATATATGCAGATTTTTAATAAAATATTTTAAATCCGTAAAAATAAGTTAAAAACAAAATCGAATAATCTGTAAAGAAATTTTACAATGAATAATCGAATATTTTTCTTTTTGTATTAGTAATCGAAAAAAAAACTTAAATGAATAACAAAATTTAAGAAAATAATAAAATTTAAAACCTGTTAAAATATTTTTTTAAGAAAATAGAAAGCATAATTTGATCACTACTAAAAAATATATAAGAAAAACACAAATCGAAACATAAAAGTTATTTATTTATTTTAATTCTCATTTTTTCAATTAAAATATTTAAACACACAGAATGTGTTGCGGATCCTAAAGAACATTAACCATACTTCTCATATAGTTCACACACTTTATCAACTATCTTTTTCTGTTTCGCTGCGTTAAAACCTTGAGTATTTAATTTGAGTCATTCGAGTATGTTAACGATCTTACCATTAACTCTCTTCAAGAAAATAAAGTCTCTATTTCTCTTCACATCCATCTCCATTATATGATCTTTTTGCTCTCTAGAGAAATTATGCTTCTAAAATCTTAAGACTCGCATCAAAAGGCTCTCTACATGATTCTTGATATCCTCCTTCTCATTGATCTCATCATCGTCTAATGACATATCATTAGCATCTAGAATTTCCTTTTAATATTAGTAATTGATCATACAATTTCCTTAATTTAAATAAATAAATAAAAAAACTTATTTTTCTTTCTCTTAATTTTCTTATTTACCTTTTCGATTTTTTATATTTCTTTTGGTATTAGCAATCGAAAAAAACTTATTTTTCTTTTCTATTTTTAATAATAATTTTTTGATTTTTCTTTTATCTTTAGTAATTGATCATACAATTTTCTTAATTTAAATGAAAAACATAAAAAAACCTATTTTCCTTATTTTTAATTTTCTTATTAACCTTTCCGATTTTTTTATATTCCTTTTTGTATTATTAATCGATTAACTTGACACGTGTCACGATCATGTTAATTACTAACTTTGATGAGTCTTTTATTTACCTTTTCGTTTTTTTATTTTCCTTTTTGTATTAGTAATCGAAAAAACCTTATTTTCCTTTTTTATTTTTAAAATTAAATTTTAGATTTATATAAACATTATGTTAAAATCTAATTGGTTGAATTTTTTTAACACGTGTCAAAATCTTATCGATTAACTCGCCACATGTCACGATCATGTTAATTAGTAACTTTGACGCATCCAACTTTATATAATAAGAAGATATATATATTCTTGAAATATTTATTTTTTTGAACTAAATTTATAGTCTTGAAATGTTTTCTTTTTGTATCTGGCCTATATTCTTGAAATGTTAACTAGTACAAATTAGGTCTCCAACTATAATATATTATAAATTGAATAGTTCGTTATGGTTTCGTATGATACCTTTTTTTTTTTTGTTCAAACACTTGATTTTATATATCTCAAACTTGGTTACATCTTACAAAACAGAGAATGATCCAACACCAAGTTGTTGAATCCAAAAGTAAACAGATCACATGAAAGCTAAGACAAGAAGAAGATAACATGATAGATTCAGAAACACAACACAAGGTTGGTTCTTCCTTTGAGATAGTTAGGGAGACATGATTACTAAAACCTGAAAACATGTTCAGGAAACTAGAATTCTTGCCCGAAGCTGGAGACGTCACAATTCCAAACGCCAAAACTACACCAAGCAAATTCCCGTCCACGAGATTTCGAAGTGATGAGTTTTGGAGAGAAACAGATTTGAAATCAGTATTCTTTAAATCCTTGACCAATAAATGGTCAACAATCGCTCGCAAAGTTAGAACCAAAGCCAATAAGGCAGAGCTTAACAACACTCGCTCCATAAAGGAGGAGGAATTCCTCGGCTTTGAAACCGAGTACAGGTTACCTCTCATAGAGAGGAAATACGGAGATATGATATTCTTCCCTTTCGATAGAGATGGTGTAGGTAGTCTCTCCCATCGGGAGACCAAAATTAACACGTAGCCGAACATAAAAGATACCTGAACCTTAAAATTGAAGCTGGTTACGGAAAGAATATGGGCTGAGCCCAATAGAGTACAACGCCAGACTAAAATCGGAATAAAGTCAAAAACGGGAACAAGTTGTCCTGTTGTCCCTTCACCGACGAGGAGTAGGACTAGAAGCTTCGGTTGGTCAAAGCTTTGAGATATGGTTGTGCACGGCTGAGCGGCAGTATTTGGCGGGGTGACTCGAAGGAGACGACAGTCAGTTGGGTCAAACCAGCATTCCACAGAGCAAGGAGTGACCAACAAAGGTATGATACCTATTCTATATATATTGTTCGCTATGGGAGAGCATAACTTGTAAGAGGTCAATATCATTTGGTTAATGTCTTTCTAACGAATACGTTGATTATAATGTAATTAACCAAATGATTTAAAATCAACGTATTTTCCAGAAACTTAAAAAAACAATACATAATTTTTGTTTCTGCAAAACAATTTATAATTCCTTAAAATCTAAATTGCCTATACTGTACTAATTTCTGATCTCATATGAAATGTTAATTTGAAATAGGTTGACTATCTGACTACGTATATACGTTATACAAATTGTTTTTTAATCCCAAGATATTATCCTCGTCCTAGTCGACGATATAATGCTAGAATAATTTTTGATGTATACACAAATCCAACATGAGTTGTAATTAAGCAAATAAGTATGGAATCTTACTTTGCGTGTGAAATTGAATATTTCCTCAATAAGAATCTTATGTAATTTTAAGCTACGGTAGATAATGAATCACTTGCGTTGTTTTCAGAGACTTTTGTATTGGAAATTATTGGAGGTAATGTAAAAAAAAGGTGAAATCCGTTGCTTCATCTACAAGAAAAAACGACATATAATGTATATCGTCTAACATTTGTTGAATGTTTAAGGTTTGCGTGAAGTTTGAACAGTGAAATAGCGCCACGATACAATTAAAGCGATCTTTGATAATTATCGCTTTCAGATGTACGAATATTTCAATGTTGAATAAATAGTGGTTCCTAACAATGGCATAATAATAACAGATCGACAGGCGACAGCTAATCGTATCATCAAAAAAAAATTCGTTCAAAACCTTACTATAATCAATACCCTTTCTTTCTAAAATTGATATCTTAATCTTCCCCTAAGTTTATACAATAACCAACTCATCGAAGTCTAATCGTAACGAACACACATGTCAACTGAACTATGAAATTCTGAAATACGGATTTGGATCTTTCTTTTTCCGTTCCATAACAAATTTACCCTAAATGTTCAAACAAAATTTTTAAAAAATTACCCTTATAGTAGTGGGATTAATCTAGGCGGTTGATAAGGATAAGAGGACACGTGGAGGGTCGAGAAAGGGAAGAGTCGATGCCCACATAAATTGGATTGTCGACTTGTCGGCCACCCCGCTTTATCTGCTTATTCAAGAGCCCTGTGGCCTGTTCCAGTGGTTCCTATTTTGCCACGTGGCCAGAATAATAAACTCTTAGGGTATGAGAATGTAATGTATGTGTACAAATCTGGTACTTATAATCGCAAGTATATGTCGGATTGTGAAATTAAGAAATCGCAACTAGTTTGTATATTTTAAATTGTCATATCTACAGTCAGTCTATAGTTTGATTGTGGTTAAAAACTATGGACTGACTAGTTGTCAAATTAAGAAATCGTCAAAAAAAAAATGTATATTTTAAATTTTTATATCTACAATCAGTCCATATGGATTTCATCAGTTCACATATTTACTTTTGTAGAAAATGTGAACTGAAATCCATAATCAGCGTTCACATTACGACTGGATTTGAACGTACCTTCGGTCGAACTCAGGATTTCATATTGTGATGAACACTTGGATGATGTACGAATATTTTCAGAAATAATGAAATCGACCCGTATTCTAGTGGAAAGAGCAATTAGGACCACTAGAGTGGGTAAGGAAATGTCGGGTGCAAAATGCAAACTGCAAACACGACATGTAATCCAGTGCTCATCGCTCATATATGTCACAGTAGATGCTGTTGCCTGTTAGTTTTGTTATTGTTGGCGTTAGCCCGATGCATGACAGTGATGAGCAATAGCAATGAACTATAGATTTTTTTGTTTTTTTTTTGTTTTGGAACATTTCTTAATGAACTGAACTACCAATTTATAGCGTTTGTTTAGTTATTATTGAAAACAGTTATGAAGCTTATATCAATTAACTATATGTTATACTGTGTGGGTGTGTGTGTGTGTTTTTTTCTTGCTAATGTATACTATATTGTTTGTTTTGTTGACTTGTGAGTGATTAATAACAGCAAATATCGGTAATAACTAGATCTATTTTTTTTTGTCTTTAATCCATATTTTGGCGAGCGATAACCAAATTTTTCTTTTTCATTTTCAATTATATTAGATCACTGTTTTTTTTTCATGTTGTATATACTTCTATAGTTTCCATGCATGATCCTTGTTCATCACACATGCGTTTAAGTCCACGTGGCAATAATCATCACAAACATTATTAATGAATTCACAAATACGCACACGAATTTCGGATATTATAACCTCTGCGTGATTATGCATGTGCGCAGTGCACACACATACATGATACATGCATCTAAGTATTTTCAATGTCGGATATTTGAAGAATCCATTGAAATTGATTTACATTCATTAGTCCGTTCAATTTAGCTTAACCTACTTATATATAGTCGTTTAACGATTTGTTGAAAAGTTTAGGTGATGAATGTTTGTAGTTTTTGAAAGAGTTTTTGGCTTTTGTTTTTCAAAAACCATTTTATTTGCCAATCAAGTTTTTTGATAAATAGATTCCCTAAAATTTAGAGAAACTAGTTTTTAAAAATAACTTCCAATTTGTAAGCAAAAATCAAAATCTATATTTTTGGAGTTTTTCTCTCAAGTATTATCAAAAAACCAAAATCTAAAAACTAAAATCTAAAAACAAAAACCAAAATCCAAAAACCAAAAACCAAAATCTAAAAACAACACAAACATTCATCACCTTAATCTTCGGATTGTGAGATTAGGATGCGAGTTTTTCATTGCGCATTCAAATATTCAATAATAGTTGACTACTGTAGTCTGTAGATATTTCAAATAATAAAAATAATTGGCCCTTCACATACCTGTGGAATTAATATAAGTTTTGACTTGAAACTTCTTCATCTTTTTTGTTCAAATAAAAAACTTCTTCATTTTTTTTTTTTTTGAAAAAAATGAAATTTGGGCATTGGGCTGCAGTCGTAGGGGAATTTTTTTCCTGTAAATTAAAATATTAAATACTTTCTCTGTTTTATGAAAATTGATTTTCTTACACATAATTACACATTCAATGCTTATTTTCTTCTATTTTTTTTTCTAATAGTTATACATACACAATTTACACTTCATGATATTTTTGAATCACTAGTCATTCAATTTATTAATTATATTCTCCTTATTATTATTTAAGTTTTAGTTTATTGATCTTTACTAATATGAATGATATATACAACTAATTTGTACAGAAAAAATATAAACCAAATCTCAATAAAATGGATAGCGTATATTAGGAAAGAAAATAAAATAAAAAGAAAAGAATGGCCTTATGGGGACAGAGTCTCATAGCTGCATACTATTGGTATACAGGTGTCCTTCGCTACTAAGCTAGTAATTTCACAATCCATACATATGCCTACAAAGATATATAACTGACATAAATTTACATATATAGATAGAGAGCTGCTTTTTCATCCTATCTATAAAATAAATTCCAAAATTTGAATACGAGCATCTAGAAAATTGATGGGGGTATATTTTGTTACGCATTGAAAGCTTAAAAAAAATCTAGTAAAATATGTAAAATTGGAAATATCAATAAAATACTATTTTTGGGTAGTCATACACTACACTCCAATAACAAATGAAGCGTTCGCTAAAACGACGGGGCGTTTCAGGGAGTTGAGTGGGAAGGTCACCATCGAGATCTCAATTTTCAAGGTCCAGTCGTCGGTGGTCGGTTGAGATTGAAACGTCTTGTAAAGGCCCATGGGCCCCAGCTCGTTACACCATCATCACATCTGACACGTGATTCTTGGGCCCACAAGGCCCATCTCCCGTCGACATCTCACAGCTCTCATCTTTCATACTTCCATTTATTATACATAACACACACACATATGACATACATACTGTACAAATACATACCGTGCGTGTATATATTAGCGGGAGACGACGGCTGAATAACAGATTGTGATATACAGTTTTTTTTTTTTTTTTTTTTTTGGAACTATAACAGATTGTGATATGTTTGATTACGCGAGATTTTATGGAATAGTTTTAAATATTAAAGGCGACGTTTTTGTTGTTAATTCAGAAATGTGATTTATACTGAAAATCTGCAGATAGCTAAAAATCAATGTTGATTTTTGTTAATTCTTTTGAAGTTATGTTATGCCTTCGGAGAATTAAACTTCTTCTATATGATTTGATGATTTGATCACATGTAAACTACACTGGTTTTTTTTCTTTAACATGTATAATTAATTTTATCATATCCTCGTTTTCTAGTCACTTACTCAAATTATTATATTACCCTTTTATCTCAAATAATAAAATTGCTTTTGATATAGATGTTAAGAAAAAAAATTACTTTTGATATTAGAAAAATATTGCAAATTCGTGCTTTTGTAGGATTAGAGAACCGTATTTTACTTCCTTTGAGGCTTTGACGATGATGATGATGATGACAAATGAGATGAGAGATTTTTTGTCACGTCAAATTATATGGGCCTTACTAGAAGGCCTCATAAGGCCCAAATAAAATGACAAGATTATTCTTACATTTTGTTGTTATTCTAAGGTTCAAAATTCTTACATTTTGTTTGGAATGTGAATTTCATCAGAAGTATAAAGTTACGAAAAAAAATGTGAAGAACCTTAATCACAGCTAAGTGTAAGACGCAGTGACAAATAATAATAATTCTGAACAGATTACAAAATTCAAAGAATCGTTTATGTTACAATTTTTACCCTAACTGGTATGTTGACCAACAATTTCATTTGAATCTAGTGGTATGTTGACAACTTTTTAATCTCTACATATTTACAAAAGAGTTATATCCATGTAAACTGTTTTTAGGATGAATAAACACTAGAGTAGTCAACTATAGAGTCTTTGTCTTACATTTAAGTAAAAGTCTCCGCTAATTAACCAAACGTTTACAATACAATGGAGAGTGGAGGAGACTAACGCTTTGACCTACAAAAAAAAAAAGTTCCACAAGTACTGACAAAATGATATCCTATTCATTTTATAAACCAATGTTTATTACAAAACAAAAGATATATTGATGATTTATTACTAAACTATTAAGATCCTTTTACATAACAAAATATAACATTTTAAATCCCAAACGCATGTAGCAAATTATTATTAATTTTTTTTTTTTGGATAAATTTTGATAAATAGCAAATTATTTCTTTGGGTGTAAGTGTAACATCCGATATTATTAAAATCTTGAACTAGAACAATTATTGTAATTATTTAAAAATTTTAAAAAACGAAATTTGCTATTTAATTACGCAGGCCAATCATAATAACAAGATTTTAATTCCAACTTACAAATTGTAACTCAATTTTTTTTGTTAAATAATTTTAACTCAATTGATTTAAACATAAAAAAGTTGGAAAAAAAAAATCGAGATAGCAGCAGCACAATCATAGATTCGAGTTTTTCAAAATTTTCCAAAACGTGAGACGTATGACGAGCGAGAGTGCGGCGTCTCCGGCGATTCCGCCTCCGCAGGAGCATCAGCCACTGCCGCAGAATCCAGTCTACACTGCTCCCATTTCCGCCGTACCTCCCTCCCGACCACAAACTACGGTCAGTACTCTCTCAATCTCTCTCCCACTTGAGTATTTTACACGATCTTGTAAACTCCGTTGTATTGCAGACGGAGGTTGTTGCGAATAGCAACGGTGTGGTATCAGACCAAGTGATTGATGAAATCGAAGAACCATCCTATTTCAAGTAATTTTGCTTCCACGATTTTAGTTTCTGTCTTTTGTGCTTCGGTGCATTGTTTTCTTCTTGTTCTTCAGTGAACTCTAATTTGAATGTTCTGAAAAACCTAAAATCCACGAATTGCCAAATTTAAATTCAGTCGTTTTTCGTTTATAGGTATCTCGACAGCAAAGAGTATGCTGATAAGTACCGAAGGTACGAAACTGGCCTTAAGCAGATGCTCCTGGCAAAGTATTTCTCTGGGAGAGATCCCAATGGAGGTTAGCTAGTTCGATTGCTTCATTGTTCTTTGCTCAAATTTCATGAATTTTTTTTTATTTTTGGGTGTTTTTTTTCAGCGAATATATTTGAGGAGAGAACAACAATAGATGGTGAAACCATTATGTCTAGCAAGTAAGGATCAAATAGATGTTTTTGCTTTTGTGGATTTTGTCATAAGCTTCAGAATTTGCTGTGAATTTGGATAGTACTCTTATTTTGGGTTCAACTGGCTAAAAACTTTCAGGTGGCCTTGCACGCGTTTCTATGCAGACCCGGATATTTCATTTCCAGATCCGGTACAATGCCTTGAAGAAGGAGGAGAAGAAGAAGAGAGTGCAGATTCAGCTACTGCAGAGATAACCCCTGGTGAAATCTCCAATGGAGGTATTGTCTCAGAGAAGAAGAATAGTTGTTGATGTAGGCAAGAGACCATTGAAATGCCCGTTTAGCTTTTTTTTTTTGGTTTCCGGTGTTGACCATGTTTGATTGAACCTTTTGCTTAAGTTGATTTGCTTCTTTGACCGAGAATGTGATACACAATTTCGATCGAAGTAATTGTGAAACCGGTAGATTTCATTAGTAGCTACTGCATTGTTGTTATCTATTATATACATATGCAAGTAATTGCTAGTTTAGTAGTCACATTACATATATGGGTCAATCATAGTACTACTGGCTTATCACACCAAGAACTGGAAAGAGTGGAACATGAAACTTTTTTTCTTACTTACCAAAGAAAGGGCTGGTCCGGTTCGATGTTTCTCCTCTGAGTTGATTCACATTGCGGTCATTGATGCTGCCATCCACATTTCTCATGGGTATTAGCATATCTGCCATGAGCAAGTGAAAGGAAGAGACTTTCTCTTTCAGCTGTGAGTTCTCTTGCAGGACCTGATGGTTGCTTTCCAACAAATTGATGACTTTTTCAGACAAGTGATGGTTCAATAACATGAGCTGTTCCACTTGTTGCTGCAGCTCTTCGATCTGCTTCTTCTTGCGCATACGTGACCTCCTTGCAGATTCCCGGTTAGAGACAATTCTTCTTGCCCTTTTGTCGTCTGGAACTAGACCCTCGCTATGGTAAATGTTCTCTCCATTTGGGTCTAAGGGAGAGCGATTGTTGTTGCTGCGGGTCGATAAGTTTGGTGATACGGACTGCAATTGGACATGGAAGTCAGTGTTTGGTAGGAATGCCGAGTTGAAATGATCGTCTTGTGGCGGCATTCCTTCAAGAATGTCGAAACAATGAGAGCGATGGACACCAGACTCCATGTAAGGTTTTAGATGTCTAATCATCAAAATGGGTTTTCTTTGATGCAGGAATCAGAAGCACCAAAAGAGAGGGACAAAGAGAGAGTAATAGAGAGAGAGAAAGAGATGGTTTACATGACAGAAGAGATATAAGATTTGGGTAGGCTTAAACTTAAGATGTTGGATGCTATTTAATGACAAACAAATTTACTTGCATGAAGACAACTGTATTTACATTTCTAGCATTTGAAACTCTCCACTAACTATCTCGTCTAGTGATACTTTTTTGACAAAATCTCACTGATTTCAACATCTTTGTCAAGGTTTAGTATCTTTTATGGGTTCTTGTTTCTTGAGATAGTTTATTTCCTCATGTCCTTTTATCTTTATTTGCCATGGGTTTACCATATATAAAGAGGCGTAGTTTTCGAATGGTGACGCGTTCACCGTTTTTTCCTAAAAATGTCATACAGTGTGTGAAATTGTGAATGCTTTGGTACGTTTATGATGAGTCGTTTACTCTCACCCATGCGATCTCATATTCTTTTTAAAACTTTTCCAAGAAGATAAAAATAATAATCTATAAAAAAACCATTGTGATCTATCAAAACCCTTTTTAAAAATAGCTGAATATACTAAACTTAAAAAGCTTAATTTTTCTTTTTTCGAATATGTTTGTCATGTTTGTTCTCTGTGTATTCGTTTGATTTGTTCTACAATTATTTGAGATCTAATTATTTTTCTTTTTTGAAGTTTTCATTATGTGATCCGACGATGCCGATTCGTGTGTAGTGTAATACAATGATTGCGTCAACAGAATTTTACCATTGGGACTTCACGGTAAAATAGGTCGGTGGATGCTAACTTGCACGTATTTAGCTATTTTCACTCCCAATTTTACTTTTTCAAATCTATTCGTTAATTTAGAAAATCCTAGGACTAGTATAATTTCTCTAAAAGTATACACGAAGACAATGCGAAACGATTCAAGTTGATGTACCATTAGCGTAAATTAATCAAATTGGCCTACCTACTTTTGAGCAAAGATAATGCGAATTTTTGTAAAGTTGCTTTTATTATTCCATATTTGTAATTCGATGCAAAATCGTGAATCATAGAAGAAGAAAAGAATGCGGATAGTAAACACAAACTACTATAAAGTCAAAAACATTAATTAATGCGTTGTTTCCATATAGAGATTAAGGGATATAAACTTGAATTTCAAGGGTAATTAAAGCAGAAACCAAACACATTAAAAAGGAGATAATGATGCTTAACAGCTTTGAAAATGTAAACCAAAATGAGATTAGCGTTGCGGAGAGGCAATGTCTTGTTTCCAGAAACGGACAATGAGCCTCTTTTCTGCAAGTTTCGTCTGAACAAACCTGAACCCATTGAAGCTTTATCCAGCTCATGTTTATGTACATTCTCTTAATACTCATTTCACATTCATGATTTATAGCAAAAGAATCTCTAGATGATCAAATGACAGAGCACAGAATATTCTGAAAAAGATTATAATCTACTGAAAAAAATGCATATTAAGTTCTTCTATGTAAAGCTGGCCTTGTAAAAGTTACAACTACTGGGTATTATTGGACGATACAAGACTCGCATGAGTCGAAATAGAAGAAAAAAAAACTGTATCTACACAACCTGGTTTGTTCAAAGGTCGACGACAGTGTAGCAACGGATGGTCTTGGACGACGATAGTGTTATGACAGCGGAATAGGTGCGAAGCCAAAGACATTAATGTGGTAATAGAGGAAAAAGGCGTGACGTCTATTTCCTTCTGTTTCTATTTGGTAATCAAATGATTTTAATTTATTAGTGCTGATTTTGTTTGTTTCTTAAAAATGTCACCAAATGTGCTAGCTACAATTATTTTATGACGTATATAGGTTGGTCATTTTTCAAGTGTTGTCTCAAAGAGCAATTTAGTAGGTAGGCTTAAACTTATACGTAATTTGATATAGAAGCGGGGAGATTTTATGACGTATAGGTTGGTCATTTTTCAAATGTACATCATCCAAATTCAAGTTTGGTTTGTAGTACAAGTTGTATATTTTGTAATATATGAAAATGGCGCAAGTTTTGGCAGAGATTCAAAATATTTTATAATGTAAATATTTTCCAAGACCCACAACACAAGCCAAGTTCTCCTATTAAATTACACAATGATCATCATCTTCTTCTATTGTAAACCCTAATTTTCAGGGTCTTCAAAACCGGCCCTGCTCAGTATCATCTGAAGGCAACTCAAAACGACAAACCGGACACGTATTCCTAATTCCAAGCCACGGAACAATACACTCACTATGGTACTTGTGTCTACAAGGCAACTCTGCAACATCCTTTCCTACATTCATCTCTTCTTTGCAAACCGCACAACACATCGCATCATCGTTCTCCATAACATCCTCTTTGGTCAAAGAAGACACTTTCAGATTCTTTATGAATGATTTGGATGCTGGAGGCTTACCAAGACCCGATGAGATCTCAGCCTCGAACAACATCTCATACTCTGTTGTGTGAAGATAATCTTCGTCGTCTTCTTNCTTTCAGATTCTTTATGAATGATTTGGATGCTGGAGGCTTACCAAGACCCGATGAGATCTCAGCCTCGAACAACATCTCATACTCTGTTGTGTGAAGATAATCTTCGTCGTCTTCTTCTTGATCAACAACATCGCCAATGTATAACTCCATGTTGCTATCTGCATCATCTAGGTTAAGCTCGAGACTACGAGAATTCAACAAAACTTCCCACCCTAGATATCCCCTTCTCTCACCTACAGCTAAATCTTCTAGAGAGATTGTGGCTGAGACAGAAACCGACACCGAATTGTCATCATCAGCTTCCGCTAAAACGCTTAAAACCTCCCTCTCATCGCCATCATCATCAACTTCTTCCCACTCGAATTCCTCCTCATTGTTTATTCCTAATTCTTCCAACTGAAGTGAATCCCAACAGAGAGGGATTGTCACACTTGCATCTTCTTCATCGTCCTCACCATCACCATTCACATACGCAGCTTCTTCATTCATATCTATTCCCCAAATCTCCCTCTCCTTCTCTGGGTCATCTTCATCATCAGAGTCAGAACCCAATTCCACTGTAACTATAACAACGCCAGACTCCATCCCTGAATACCTCATCCCATCAAAGAAATCGTCTACATCGTGTTCATCGTAATCATTAAGGTTAGCAACAAAATCAATAACACCTATTATATTCTCAACGAAACCGCTACCAGATTCTAACTCCAACCCAAAATCAAGTTCCGAATTACCCCCGCGCGTGTCGCGATTCCCCTCTACCACACCAAATCCCAAATCTGACCGTGATTCCGCGCCCTCGTAATCATCGATGCCGTCATCGAGCGGACTTACCTGAGATTGCTCAACGCGCTGGTGGAACAGATCCATGACGAAGCTACGCCTGTCGAGTAGCTGAAGACCTTCGGAGGCCGTGAAGGCTAAATCGGACACCGAAACGTCGCCCGCGACAGAAGGAAAATCGTTTTCAGAGACGTAGAGATCGACGTCGTCCGATTGGACCCAGTGAGGAAGCGAATAAAGGATCTGAGAAAGCGATTGGTGATGTCGCCGCCGTTGGTGGTGGTTACGGTTACAATGGTTCAAAACGGCTTCGTTTTCGTCGTGGATCTGAAGGCATGATGACATCTCCGCCATTTTTTCCGCCTTGGATCTTTCTCTTTCTTTCTCCTCTCGCTTTTGAGAATGAAAACCTGTGTAATTTTTTTCTCTGATTGTTATAAAAATCTGCGTATTACATTTAGTGGACTACTAGAATGTGCCACTGATTTACGCTAGAATGGGCCGTACTTAATTGGGCCTTTTAAGATCGCTAGGCTGATTTCGAGTTTTCTTTTCATGTATATAATTATTGTTATTTTTCTTCTTGGAAATTAAAAATAAAATTACAGTGGAATAATAATTTATCAAATTTTTTTTTTGACATCGAATAATTGATCAATTATAAAGATATTTTGGAGTGCATAAATACGACAAGCATCACGTGAAGCTGTCCTTGAAAAGTAAAGCCCAATTTTGAATTTTACATGTTTCTCTAGTTCTTCACATCCACATGAGGTTTTTAGTATCCCCAAAACGACAGCGTAAAAATCAAGAGCCCTCTGGTCGGTCTTCTACATTTGTTGGCCGGTGCTGGTTTGAATTATCTTTTCCGGTACAACTACTGCAATTCATACCAAAATTTTCATTTTTGCTATTGCATAAAGTAAAGTTATATACGTATTCCAATTTTCTTATATATTTATTTGACGATCTCAACCTATTTCTCCCAATAATCGTTTAAATGTATAATGCTCGAATTTGGATTGCAGGATGATTAATCCTAATTCCTAACCAAAACCCCTCTGATGTCTTCGGTTTGGTACAAAAACCAATTCGGTCTGTTGAAAACTTACTTCGAGTCTTTGACTAATCACGTTGCAACCACTTTCTAGGATTTGGTAACGGGCTTTTTATTTAAATAATAAGATTGTGTTTTGGAGAAGTATATACGTACAAAATCATATGTTTTTCGTGTTTTATCATTTAGTTAGTCAAAATTTCTATACATGTTCAGTCAGAAACTCAAAACAAAACACAAAATTGTGGGTGCGTATTATACAACTTAACTTAATAATTTATACTTTAAACTACATTTTAAACTACACATATATCATTTTCTTATTACCTTACCGTTAATTATAGAAATCTATATTTATTACTACAGAAAACCTTATTATTAGAAAATAAAATAAGTAAATGTTACTATCACACGGAAATTTAAATGACAATATAAATAATTTGAAACACATGAATTCCCAAAACCAAAGCTTTGAACAACATTGGACTTGGCACCTTTCGTTTTCTTGTGTCTTTATTTAGACAATCCCCAAGCAAAATCAACATTCAAAACGGTTAAGCGCATTTGCCCTCTTGTTTTCTTCATTACTATTTATAAACTATCATGTAAATTTTTAAAAGAAAAAGAAAGATATTAAGGTTATTGGAATACTAGCTTTGACCTTGAGCTCTTTTTCTTCTTCTTGGACTTTTTGTCGCTCTTTATAACATCCCATCTCTTCTCCCTCGTATACACAAGTCTCTTTATCTTGCTCATACTCTCTCTCACACACACAGACGTTATACATTAAGCCAAGGAAAGAAAAAAAAGGAACAAGAAATGGTGACCATGAGGGCTTTTTGCTATCTTCTAATATTTTTCATCTTGCAATTATATGCCAAAGTCTCCAATGCAAACTTTAACAGACAAGGTATATATGTATGTTTCGGCGTTTGTGTATGATTATGTTTATTATATGAAAATATGAATCAATTAAGGTTATAATGATGCTCATCAAAATTTCTCTATAGCTCCGCTGGCGGCAAATAATGGTGGTCTTGGAGCAGGCACTAGTACTCCAATTGCCAACAAGGTACGTAATATATAGTAACCAATTCTCAATCCATAATTTCTTTTAAATGAATAAATAGAAATTAGTCATCGGCTTATAACGTATTAGTTCCAATTAATAATAATTTGAATTATCTATTATTATTAGGCTATTGAAGATGTAATCGAAAACCGAAAGACGTTGAAGCATGGTTATGTGAACGTCGAGGCAAATAAAAAGAATGGTTTGGAGATAGAGAGTAAAGAAACGGTGAGGAAAAGAAAGAATATGAAGAGACTCACCAAAACGGTGAGTTTAACGGCCGATTACAGGGACCCTGGTCATCATCCTCCTAGGCACAATTAAAGCTTAAAAAAGAATACTTATAAATATAATACTACATGAAACACGAGCCTCTCTTTCCCAAAGAGGCTTCAATTTTGGTGCATAAATATATAAAAAATATTTAGCATTTACATGTACTACTGATCATGGTAGGCGGAACATGATTTTTTCAGGTAGTAATTTTGTATGTATTCAAGAGAGACATTTTTGGTTATTAATGTCACTATATCGTTTATCGGAAAAACAACTTTTTTTTTATCCAAAGGAGTTCCAGATGGAAAATCCGTAATCTCTTCGAACCGGAGAGCAAAATGTGTCAAGTGAATATTTCAGTTCCTTTCTCGCCGCTAATGCTCGAACTGGGAAACAAAAAAAAAAAAAAAAATCAAAAAGCCATATTCTTTTGTTGTTGGAAAATGTGTTTACGAAGATAAACTATTGAAGTCTAACGGAGCCGTGTTAAGCTATATGGGGTCCAATACGAAAAAAATTTGGGTGCTGATTTTATGTGCTCGTTATTGTTTCCTCCGGCGGCGTATGGATCGGAGTTCGGTTGAAACTTCAGTGATGTCGCCAACTCTTCTGTGTTCGAGAAGATATCCATGTGTTTTAATTATTACTAAGGATTTTGTACTTCATTATTTTATATCTTGGACTATATTAAGAGATGTGGAGTCTGATTCTTGTACTTCTAATCTTTTGTGCCTTCTTATCAAAAGTTTGACGTCAAAAAAAGAAGAAGAATGACAAAAAAATTAATGGGCCCTAAAAAATTTCAAAAAAATGAGACCATATACGAATGTGTTATATGTTTATGCTCAGACCCGGCTCTGCTAACGGTTTTGATTAGCATGGAGAGCTAGAGTCTTCGCATTCAGGGACGTGCGAATAAAAAATAATGTCTTAGGTCCCTTTAATATTATGCCCTCAATTTTTTTTTTTAGTATATTAAGAAAATATGTATGTTTAGTGTTATTTTTTGAATTTTAAAATTTATTTCAAAAATTAAGAAAAATAGCATTAATAATCTCTAATATTTGACAAAATAAATATTTAAATTTGATTTACGACTTTAAAATAATTATTTTAAATGTATTTTAAAGTCCCTACCACTCTAGGCACGGCTCTCCTCGCATTCCACCGTACAAGCATTTTAGAAGCTTCGATGCTTATATGAATCGTGAAGGCGGATGTTGTGAATATTATTTAAGAAAATCAAATATTGTTTAACTGTATACTATGCACGATAGGTTATTGCAAATCAGTTACTAAAAAAAAGTTCGCAAATTGCAATTGAACACGGTCCGTATTTACAGAAATAGCTTAATTGGAAAACTGATGTTTTTGACATGCAACGGTCCGTCTCTTAACCGTAAATCTGTTAATATATATAAATAAATTAACGGCGTCCATAATTCCAAAATCAGTGGGGCAACTCTGCTGCGACTACGAGAGGAGGAAAAGAAATATCAGAGGAGCCAGTGAGCGGGGACCCAACGCATGGCGTGTGGCATATTGGTTAACGGAACAGGGAATGGGCACACGTGACCTGCGCCTCTCTCCTCACGTGCCCTGGCTTTTGTTTATGCGGCTCTATGTCTTAATTTTTTAATTTTTTTTTTTAAGAACGTAATCTTTCTCAGCATAGAAAATTTTTATTTAAAAAATAATTCTCCGTGATTTGAATCGAGAACACAGAAAAATTAATCTACTTGCACTACCACTATTATGACATACATTAGATTCTTGAGGTAAAGTTCACTTAGTCAAAAGTAAGTTTCATTTTTTGTTTTTAATGAATTTATCAGAATTTTGAATCAAAGGATTACAAAACAAAACCGACAATCATAAAAAAAAATTCAAAAAAAAACAGTCGGCGAAATTTACAAAATAAAAGTTTCAAAAACAAAAATCATGACAAAAGAATGAAAAACGATACAAAATCCAAATCAAACAAAATTAAAAACATAGGACATAAGATGATAAACCGCTAAGTATGATGAATCACAACAATCGATTAGGAATATGATCGTTTTAACTTCATCACATTAATAAGCCCAACGATTAGAGATCTTACAATGTTTCATTAAATTGATCATAATCTATTTAAGCCACGAAAACAAATTACCATTTTATTTATTAATATGTTTTTTAGAAAGAAAGATATATTTGTGTTATAATGGGGACTTGGGGAGTTTTAGTTCTTCACCACCGATTTAAGACTAATTATGTGATGATTGAAGAATAATGATGACTGATATTGAATAATAGAAAAGTGAAAATAAAAACAAAGAGATGGAAACGGGATAGCGTAAACAGTAAAGTGGGACCCGTAATAATGAGCAGGTGAGTTGGCCACGTGATAGTGCGAGCGAGGTGTAGGCAGCTAAGCCGCATGGAATCAGAAGCGAGTACGCGGAAGCGGAAGCGTTTGAAAACGCGGAAACGGTTTTTTTAAAAAAATTAGGAAGCGGGTACGTATTAGAATCGTATGCACATATATATATATATATATAAAGTTAAACATTATATTACATTAATAAATAATTATAAACAATTCAAATTTAATTAGTATATTTTACATAATTCAACTTAATCAAAATATAAGATTAAAACACTATTTTTATTCTCAATTTTTTTAATTTTATCAAATAAAATCATTTAATTTTTTTTGTCATCGAAATAAAAATTATACAACTCAACTTTTTCAAGATAATCTCATTAATATTATCAATTTATCACTTATGATATCTCATCTTGATTAAAATAATAATTTCAAACAATATTTTTTATAAATAAAAATGAAATATATTATATATATATATATTTTTAATATGGAAGCGTAAGCTTCCAAAACGGAAACGTAAGCTTCCAACGTGTTTAAAAAAAATATTTTTGGAATCGTTGTGAAAGCGAGATTCCGAAAACTTCCGAAAACTTCCGATTCCGATTCTGATTCCGAAGCGGGAAGCGGACCTCGAGAGAAGCTTCCGTGCTAGATAGGTAGGCAGCCAAACATTTTCTTATCACGTGATACGGCGCGAGTAACGTCACACAACTGCCACGTGCCGGTCATCCTCCTATTATACTTTGATCCAGTTTTCAGTGTTTAAATTAAATTTACGTGATTACTAAATGGTCTCTCGAGTCATTAACACAAGGTCCCGAACAACAACATATTTATAGTTCCGTCTTAAGTGTCGTTCGATTTTATGAGCTCATTAAAATAAACATGAGTCATTAAAATACTTTGAACTAATGATACTTGGTTATTTAATCTAGTTTGTTATAGGACACACGAAAGAAAAGAAAAAATTAATAAAAAAGAAAATATTTGTTAACCGATCCCTAAGACGATTTTGAGCAGATGAATGTCCATGTTGTAAGGAAATATGTTTACTCCATGTTGACCATTTTAAACTACTTAAACTGCAAGAAAGAAGGTAAAAACAGATAATGATTAGGGATCAGTTAATGATTAGGGACACCTAATTGCCTTCATTAAAAAACAACATAAGAAGAAGAAAATAAGACAGCTAACACATATCCGATGCCCTCCCCATACACTACTTTGTAGTTTGTACTAGTATACAGCTTTTTTCTTGTACACGATAACAAATTTATTCAAGCAACTGTTTTAAACATTAAATGTTTGGAAAAGTATAAAAGCTAAAAAAGACCAATAAATTTTGAAAATAAATTTGAAAACAACGTTACAAAGACCAATAAATTTATTAAGAGATGATAAAGATGACTCGCCGTCTTGTACCAATTTACATCAACATCTTTTTTGACAGCTTATATCAACACTAAAAGCTTTAAATTTGTGTTGATGGGTTTTAAACGATCTAGAAAATGTCTATAGCTCATACAATCTGAAATTCTGGCTCTAATTTGGACAATGAGAAACCTAGACTTTGTGTAATGAAGAGGAGGACATCATATTTGAAATGGATTATGACCAGGACCAGCGGTAATGACCATCGACAGTCAGACGTGAACAGTTTTTAAATTGGAATCGGACTTTACAATCTTAAATCTTCATTTTTCTAATTAGATTTATTCCACGCCGTTACTGATATTTTTACCCATTCATCGAGATCTTAAACTATTTACCAATGTACCCTCTACCGTCACGGATTGGCTGCTGCCTGCTTGATACTTCGTATAAATAAAAGGCTGCATTGGCCGTTTTGACTTAACAAAAAAAAAACGAGCTTGGAACCAATTAGTTTAGCTTTGGTTTGGGTTTATCTTGAAACATACCTACGAGTGATGTTTATAAGTTATAAGGTGCCCCTACGAATGTCGAATTTCCATTTGTCCTCACTCTCGCCGACTCTTAATGTTGTAATAGTTTTTGGCACGTGAGCCGGTGGGTCGACTCACGTGGCCCCTTCTCTACCACGAAAACGACGTCGCACCTAATCTCCCTCAGTCACACGTGTTTTTGATGCAGACATCTTTTATTCTTTTTATTTAGTTTTTTTGTGTGGGTGTAAGTAATATGATAGATTATAGATAGATGTATAGGTTTCAATTTGTTGCAAGTGTAGTGTCAATTAATCATTCTCAGCCTTAAAACATAATGGACTATATACTATTTATATAATGATATCTATACATATTGATCTCGTACCAACCGAAAGCAGCGAACAACGGTCATAGCCATTATAAACATAGTAAAAAAGTATTAATAAACTTCGTGTTAAGTTCATTCTGAAATTTAATAGAATCTTCATATTAGCTAGTGATTATTCAATACATTTTAGTCAGTATTTATAAAATAAATTCATGAGCTTAGTATATGTTAGGGATGGAGAAAGGGTGTTTAGAGACAACCTAACAACTCACGAGACAAAGTGGAGAGCATGTGAGAGTGTTTTTCTTTGTTTCCTTTTGTTATTTCCCTATTCTATTTCTATATGCTATTCTTCTTCTTCTTGTGACCCAACACTAATTATTTACAATATTAGCCTATAGTAAACCCTTTATAGAATATACATGACAATTGTAAACTCGCGATCAATCTGGAGTTCTAACCAAAATTTCAATGCATATAAATGTATAATTCTTCCTATTATAATCCCCTCATTTTCAATTTACTTGTAATATTTAACCATGCATTTGATATATTATTGTAAAATAACAGAAATGCCTTTAAACGGATTGAAAAGAGATATAGAGAAAGTATGGCCACCGCCGAGCCGTGTTTATTTCCACTATAAAACTATATATTAATGAAAGATCGTATGCTATCCCGTTACGGTCATGATTGTGGCAACCTTTGCCAACACGCGTATGCATATAAAAGATGTGCGTACGCATGACTAAAAAAAATTTATATACGAATCTTTAACAAAACAAAAGTTATACGAATATTAGTAATGTTTATTCGATTATTGAAAAATATGGCTTACATGTGAAACTTAATCCTATCAAGAAGAAGATTTTTTTTGGTTCTCGTACTAAAATTTCATTAGAAAATGTGTTCATTCACGAGTTTCCTATTGAATATATACGAAGGAAATGGAATAATATATCAAAGCTGGAAAAGTATGGAATTATTCTTGATAGGACCGGATCAGTAATCATATGGTGAGTCTGCTGCATTCCTCTTTTCTAAAGTAGTTTAAAATTCAAAGCTCTAACAAACTTATAAAAAAATATTCACTCTCAAATTATAAGGAAAAACATTTATACTATATCACTTAATTTAAATAATATATACTTTTATCGATATTAATTTCATATGAATCCAGTTTCGTAAAATTTCTAATCATTCACATACTTCCATCATATATTCGGAACCTTTGATCAATTCTCCATTTTTAAGGTGTCGATTCTCTCTCACAAACGGGTCCTAGTGCGGAAATATCTCAAACCTTCTTTGGAGAGATCCCTCCCAAATGCCGTTAAACCACCTTCGGCTAATCGGCTATATATACCACTCAAAATCTTAACGTGGTTAATTAATTCTTTGGTTATTAATTTAGTTTGCATTTTTAAACTCATTAATTAATCCTTAGCCAGTCAATATTTAAGTGATCTCAAGTCAACCGTTGAGTTACTTTATCACGTGACATCCTACATCATTGTTCGCATTTAATAACCTTTTAATTCACTAAAAGTAAATCCACCTTGGCTTTTCACCGGCAGATATTGTCATCAGTTTCAAAATTACGAAATTTATATCCACGCTAATCCTTCTTTTTTTTTGGACATCATCCACACCGATCCAATATCCATACAAAATTACAAAGTGACCTCATAATTCTTATTAGATTTGTCCACAAAAGAGTTTGAGAATGTACGTACAGTACAGACTAAAAGATAATTAGAATGTACTTTAACAGGCTTGGAAGGACATGGACCACTGTTGCCAATAAATGAAATCTTTTTTTTTTTAATTCAGAACAATAAAAAAAAATTAATTGATATAAATTGGGATCGCCGAAAAAAATAAAAATAAAGAAACCATTATCAATAAGAATAATTGTATTAGATTCAAGTGGTAGAGATTTTATTTTATTTTTTTTACCTTTTTGGAACTTTAGATTTTTTTTTTTTTCGAGAGTCTAAACTAGATATCGAGTCTTTTCATCTATATATTTATAATGATTAGTTTAAAAACAAAAATATAATTGAAGAGTCGAAGACAAATCAAACAACAAAACTCGGGTTCCAAATACTGTAAAATTAAAGCAAAAAAAAAAAAAATGTAAATTCCGAAATTAATTAGAATTTCGTCTTAATTTGTTCGGCGTTAAGAGTGTGAGTATTTTTGTGTTACCTTTTTTATTTTATTTTAGCGCCGCTAAATGGCTAAACCCATGTTATCTTTCAACCACGCAAGTAGACAAACCCCATGATGCCGTTAAATTACGCAACGTAACGCCGTTAGTTTTTTGTGTGTGTTAACGCCGTTACTTTAACGTTGGTTAGATGAACTGAGAGTTACTTAACTGTAAAAACGGGGAACGGTATAACGAGTTAAGGACTGTATAAAAACATCTCCCACTCCTCTCATCGACAGAGAGAGAGAGAGAGAGAGAGAGAGAGAGAATCGGCCAAGAAAGTGAGAAAGGTCTCTTGCTCTAACTGTCGTCTCCGATCCTCATCGAAAAGTCTTGTGGCCTGGTGCTTCGACTCCTCGGAATTCAAATCTTGCACTTGCTCTTTTTTTTTTTTTTTTTTTTAATTCATGCGGTGACTCATAAGAGATCCAAACTTGAGACGATTGTGGTTGATTCATCTTCTGAAAGGTACTCTAACAGTCTAACGTTTTGGTTTTTCAGCAATATACGTTTCGGAGTTTTCTTGGTTCTCGTAGTTCATGGTTTGACTTGAATTATGTATGCTAATATTATTCTTCAAAATATAATTTTGTTGCTAAATTCTGGTTCAGCTATGATCGTTTTTGCAAGTTTGATGGCAGATAGTTCGAATCTGAGAGTTAGGTAGATTTCTGCGACATCTCTAGTTAGAACTCTGTAGAATTCCGAGTCTTGGTTAGAGTTTTCACGGCCGTGAAAAAGCATAATTAATTCAGATAGTTTCAAGCTCAAAACATCTCTCATACATGGTCATATCTTGAATCCGCAGATCTGAGCGAGTAGCTACCGATTTTCGGAATTTCTCAAGAGAATTCTGTAGAATTATACTACTATATTCAGGCTTCAGATTACTAACATAATTCAAACACTCAAGATCACGAAGCTGCGATGGAGCTTCCTCAGTCTCGTCGTCCAATTGATCAGGCACAAGGTATAATATAGACCGGGCGCTACGTTTTCTTTCTAATACTATTTTCTTGTTTCTTAATAATTAGTTTTTGGATTTCCGTTTCTTTTTCACAATTTAACAAATAAAGAGATAAATAAAAGAGACCTGTCTTTTTCGTTTTAATTTTGATTTTTGTTTTTGTTTTTTTTTTGAACTTTATCGATTTTGATTTTCTGCAGGGAGAAGAAAACCAACGCATGATTTTTTATCGGCCTGTAGTAGTAATTCAACCGTCCAGCCAGATCCAATGCCTACAACATCTCAAGGTATGTATTCATACTATTTTTAATACAAAAAATTTAGAAAACAACACAAGAGGGAATAATAATAAAAAATAATAGAAATGTAACAAAAAATAAAAGAATCAGAAAATAAAGAGGAATTTGTGAAGGCCGCCCGTCACTCACGTTTCCTGGTTGTGCGCGCGTGAATGTGACCGTAAGAGTTGGGACGATTCATGGACGGACACTCTAGTGGGCCCACCCTCCGTATATCATCCCCAAAAGAAAGAAAAAGAGGAGGGGGTCCGTTTTTATCCGTCGTCATAAATATCTACACGTTAAAGATGACGATGACCCATCAGATCTTCTAATTTTGTTACATGAGTTCTGAAAAAAAACACATTACATGCATATTAGTACCATTTTCATGTAAAAGTCTAGCTCTGATCAAAAACATCTGGATAATGCTGCGTCGTCTGATTCAGAGTCCGAATCTGGAGTGTTTAGTGTGAGTTCTCTTTTTTTTTGGAACTAAAAATATAAATAATGTTAGTTATAGAAGGTGGGGATATGGCATGTGATTCGTTGGGACCTGATTACTTACGCATTCACCTAATTCCATCTTCATCGATTAAAGAATTGTAGCATAGAAACAATGAAAACAATTAAAAGTTTGGCATGAGTGTTTTGTTATTAACTAGACTAATGTACGGACAGTACATGCGGTACGACAAGAGCTTATATATATATGTATAACCTCCATCAGATTGTTTATGTTTGCATTTACACAGTGTTTATATATCTTTTTTCCTCGGATAAACCCATAATATGCATTTAGCGTTTACGTTTATTATATTTTGATATTTTTGTTAATGAAAAACTAAACATGTTGTCCCTTCGGGGACATCCGATAAAATTGGAACGATACAGAGAAGATTAGCATGAAACCCTTTTTATAAAAAAAAAAAAACTAAACATGTTTTTTTTGTATTTCATGTAAAGAGATATACATAAAACTCAGAAAACTGCGTTTGAGAAAATGGTGATCCTAATCTATGATATGATGATGTATATATATATATGATCAATCAGGTGGGTATCTGAAAACTCACGATTTTCTACAACCACTAGAACGAGTTGGAACAAGAGCTTGTGCCAAGGAGGAAGGCATCAGAAGCAGTGTCGACACTACCGCGGCCTCGTCGGAGCTGAAGTCACCGCACGTGCTTCCCGGTGGAATAGGGACTTACACGATCAGTCATATTCCTTACTTGTATCATCATCAGCGAGTTCCTAAATCAGAGGTCTCGCCGATGTTCACGGTGTCTCAAGCCATCAGTAACGAGAGAAATGCAGCGGAGGAGAATTCTATCTCCAATTGCAGCTCTTATGCTGCAAATAATGGATTCACTCTGTGGGATGAATCTGTAGAGAAGAAAGGGCATACAAGGAAGGAGGTATCTCGGGAGAGGGCAAACATGAGAGGTAATAACCAAATTTTTTTGAAACTTTTGACATTTTGTTTTGTTTACGTTCACAAAGGGTAGGAACTTCCGAAGTTTTCTCATGGATTGTATGTTCTAGCAGATGCAGCAGGAACAATGGAACAGTGTCAGGGGCTCGAACAAAGAACAAGCAGCTTCAGCTCTCGCTCTTCTTTGCAGTAAGTCTTGATCTCATCTTTTACTTCTGCTATTTACGTAGTCTACTTTCTCCGTTGCCATTTATATAATCCTAAGGTTGTATATATATGGAATTAATGTCATCTTGAAGGACGTCTGGTCTAAAAAGCCAGAGCTTCATGGACATGATGAAGTCTGCCGAAGTAAGTTCGCAGGAGGATGATTTAGGTGACGACGATGAAGAGTTCGTTACAAAGAAAGAGAACAACACATCCACTAGCCAGTGCCACAGAGGTTTGTCATTTTCTTCACTAGCTATACGAGTCTTTAATTACTAGCTTACATTTCTGACACGTTAACTAACAACATGAGTTGGTCATTTTCTTACAGTGGATTTGAGAGTCAAAGTAGATAGGAAAGCTCATGGTAACGAACAAAAGCCGAACACGCCTAGGTCAAAACATTCTGCAACAGAGCAACGGAGGAGGAGCAAGATCAATGATAGGTGAGACTATATATGTAATTAAGATGAGGATTTCAAATCGGTAAGAGCGCAAATAGAGTGAGAGTTGATCCAAGTTATATATGAATGAATCTGAACAGATTTCAAATGTTGAGACAACTGATCCCTAACAGCGACCAAAAGCGGGACAAGGCGTCATTCTTACTAGAGGTATATGAATAACGTCCTTGATATATATATATAGACTTTTCTTAACATTTTAGCGAAAGAAATATTTGTTATTTTTCTTCTTCTTTTGATCTCAAACTAGCTTTAAACGTTTATACAATTATTATACAGGTTATCCAGTACATTCACTTCTTGCAAGAGAAAGTAGACAAACACGAGGCGGCTCCTTACCAAGGGAAGGTTATGAATCGGGTAAAAATATCCCATTTCCAAAAGATTACTCTTTCCTTTTCGTGATTTCTTAGCTTGAAATTTTCTAATAGTTGTCTATGATGATTCCGTTAAAAACCAATCTGACAGAGAAACCATCAACAGCTACCAGAAGGAACTGTTTCAGTCCTCGCAGACGCTCAAGCTGTCGACATGGATCATCAACAGTATCTGAACAGAGCAATGGAAACGACATCGTTTCCTGTGTTGGGTCAAAGGAACAGCTTTTTCTCTCCCGAATCGTCACAGCTTTGTCCAGTTTCTTCATCTGATGCTGCAATGGAGAGTGAAAACCTGAGAGAAGAAGAGGAGCAAGAGGAGCTTTCTGTTCATAGGGGTACCATCAGTATATCAAGTGTTTACTCCCAAGGGTGAGTTTTTTTTCTTCCTTTTTGTTTAAAAAGCCATAATAATGTTTTATTACCCTAATCAAAGTTAAGTTTTAATGGTAAAAAATGGGGGTTTTGGAATACAGGTTATTAAAAACATTAACAGAAACACTCCAGACATCGGGAGTGGACTTGTCCAGATCAAGCATCTCTGTCCAAATCAAGCTCTCTAAACAACCTCAGAAGGTTTGTTTCCATTGCATGTTTTTTTTTTTTTTTTTTTTTTTGTATCTATAAAACTTACCCTGGTTAAAAAAATTTAGGTATAACATATGTCAAAAAAAAAAAAAAACCTAGGTGTAAATAGCCGATAATTTGAAGTATACATATATTTTTATCAATTATTTACTAAATGTTTTTTATTAACAATTTACTATTTTAAACTTAAATAAACGTTTTCAATAACAAAACCAAAGATATGATTGATTGGACCAAATTTATGAACATTTTCGTTCATAGCTTCTCTCGTCTAAGATTTAAGATAATCTCTAAGATTTTTTGCCCTTTCATAACTTCTCTTGTAATCGCAGGATGATGAGGTTCATCGGAGGGTTCGACCTCGGTCCCAAAGTGTAGATGAAAACCATAAAAATGACGAAAAGAGTAACATCAAGCAGAAGCGAAAACAGAAAAAACTCAAAAAAGACAACAACGTCAGAAACATATAATGGAGAAACAGAGTAAAACTAGCTAGGACCAATTTGTCACTTTCATTCATCTTAACATTGGCATGAGGTCCATGAGGATAGATCACAAAAGGGATATATATCTCATTATCATATATTATATCTCTTCGTTTGTAGATAAATTAATCAAACCTTATTTAACTCCAAATTAATAAAAAACCTAACCAAATCTATTATGTTTATTTTGTTTTCCTTATATTCCGGAAAATCGAAATTTAATCTAAACCAAACAAAAAAGTAATAAAACTGTCTGAACTTTTAATACTTTTTAAGTAAAATATATATTTATCAAAAACAAAATTTCAATCGAAACTGAAACTATACTAAACTAACCAATGCTAGAATACGTTTTATTTTGATTACTCTTAATAATAAAAAACAAAGTATAGATTAAAGTTCATAAGTAAAGTGACAATATTCTTTCTTTTTTTCTCAACAGTATCTATTGTATATGTTTGAATCTGCTCGAGTAAATGATCTTGTATGTTTATGGTTTAGTTTTAATTAATCGAAAAGTAAATATCCGAAGCACTCATGCATGAAAAATAATAATAATAAAAAACGTTATGTGGTACCCCACTCGACAGTAACTAATTATTCGACGGAAATTATGCACAACTCACCTACCTGTGCAAACATACACGTGCTGCTAATCTAATCTTCTTATAGAAATTAATTAGTATCAATGCCTAAAACAACAAAACTCATGACATGCAAAATTAAGTTTGAGATGCAAAAGATGACATTCTAGATAATTTCTTTTTTATATATTGGTCAAATAATTCTGAGAAGATTTCTGAATCTCTTTCAATTTTCTATGGTGGCTGGACTGGTATATATATTGTTAACTATCTTAAGATAATAATTGCACCTGTCGAGTCGAGTAAAGAGAAAGAAAAGAATTGTACCTATAGGCAGAGGCAGAGAGCATCATCATGTCCAGAATATATAAAAATGTTAATATTTCGGAAGAAATAATTACTAGAAAACCTCATTTAATTCTACTACACTAATTAAATTACAAATATCCCAAGTCTGTCTTCACAGAGCTTATCATATGTGATATGTCACCTACCTGGAGGTGCATACCACGTGATTTGTATGTCCTCTTTTACTGCTTACTAACAGTTTAGATATCAATCATTTATTTTATAAAAATGTCATGTTCTTACTCCCACTTTTAAACAACATTATCCTCTATATTATTGTGTTTGTATATATTTATAAATGAATTAAAAATTGTTATAATTTATATAAGTATATGCATACCGTTGTATAAATGTATACACATGAAACTATAAGAAGGAAAATATAATTATTAGTTTGCGAAGATATTAACGACAAAATAAACAGAAGAATTGCAATTTTGCGCTCATCGTATTCCTTTACAAATGTTATAATTTTATCTGATTAGCAAAAGCAAAAACGCTATATTTAGAATATGAACCAGCCTTTTTTTAACATCAACTAGCCTTTTTATCAAAAAAAAAAAACCCCAAGATAACAAAAATGTTGAAAACATATTAATATAAATAATAGTATCCGATAACTATTGACAAGCTTAACATATTAAATAAAATGTTTCTAATCATAAAAAAGTTTAAAGTTCCATACAAATATTTTCTACCTATAAATATAGATATATTTTATTGTAGATGTTCTCCATCTCATTACAAAACAATTCTTCACTATCAAACAAAAAAAAAAAAAAAAAAATATATCACAAAAATAAAAAATCAATCGTTATGGCTTCGTCACTTCTGACATCTTCCGGAATAATCCCTACCGCCGGTTCCACCGTGGTTGTCCGGTCAGTCTTCCCTATTGGATCTTCCCTACCCTCTCTCCGCCTGACCCGTCCTTACAACAAGTCATCCTTGTTCGTCTCATGTTGCTCCTCTGTTTCCGAAAAGGCGGCGACTAGTGCTATTGACCCCAAACCCGTCGTCGAACGTTGGCCGGAATACATACCGCATAAGCTTCCCGACAAGAATTATGTGCGTGTATTCGACACGACGCTCCGAGACGGCGAACAAGCTCCCGGTGGAGCCCTTACTCCACCGCAGAAGTTAGAGATTGCCAGACAGCTCGCAAAACTCCGAGTAGACATCATGGAAGTTGGTTTTCCGGGATCATCTGAGGAAGAGTTGGAAACCGTTAGAACCATCGCCAAGACCGTGGGGAACGAGGTTGTTTCTCTAGTTCTTTCAATTTAGAATAGTTAACCTTTTTTTGTTTCGGGGACATTAGCATGGTTCTTACGGAAATTAAGAATACACGCACAAATGGAGAATATGTCCAAAACTTTAATATTTAAAAATACTATCTAGTTAATGATGTAAACAAGTATCTTGTGTTTTGCTAAGGTGGATGAGGAAACAGGTTACGTACCAGTGATATGCGCCATCGCAAGAAGCAAACAAAGTGACATTGAGGCGGCTTGGGAGGCGGTGAAGTACGCGAAGAGGCCGAAGATACTCATATTCATATCTACCAGTGACATTCACATGAAATATAAGTTGAAAAAGACTAAAGAAGAAGTCATAGAGATGGTCGTGAGTAGTGTTAGGTTTGCTAAGAGCTTAGGCTTCATTGACGTCCAGCTTGGTTGCGAAGATGGCGGCAGGTCCATATCTTTAAAACCCATATATATATCTCCGTTACTATTAGGGTTTTACGTTACAAAATATTTTTGTTAGTAAGCTTACGTTTACATTTGCATTTGACGTTCGCGTTTATATTTGGCAATATTATATAACAGATACTGAAAAATGTTTGTTATATAAAAGTAATAGTTTTGAACCAATTTATGGGCTTTGTAACCTCACATATTTTTCGATCATGTAATATAGATTATTAAAATATACTAGTGTGTGATTAATACGAAGCAGGTCGGAGAAGGAGTTTCTATGCAAGATTCTAGGAGAAGCGATAAAAGCGGGTATAACCACGGTGAACGTTGCGGACACGGTAGGGATCAACATGCCGCAAGAATATGGAGAACTCGTGAGCTACCTCAAAGCCAACACTCCTGGAATTGATGATATTGTTTTCAGCGTTCATTGTCACAACGATCTTGGTGTTGCTACCGCCAACACAATCGCCGTAGCTTTTTTTAAACTCTCCCTTTTTTTCATTTATTTACAAATAGATATTCAAAATACATGTAGAACAATGGCTTTACATTATATATATATAGGGTGTATGTGCGGGAGCACGACAAGTCGAAGTAACGGTCAACGGAATAGGTGAAAGAAGTGGGAATGCACCGCTTGAAGAGGTGATATATGATACTAGGAATCTTATGGAACATAAAATAGTATATAACAGACATGAGTTAGCATTTTAATTTTTTTTACTGCCAATTAATTTTAAGTTCAAAATCCATGACACTTCACATGACCATAGTCATCATCATCATCTCAATTCATCGTCAACATGAGTTTATCTTTGGTATGTAGGTCGTGATGGCTTTGAAATGTCGAGGAGCATACGTGATGGGTGGAGTTTACACAAGAATTGACACACGCCAAATTATGGCTACTAGCAAGATGGTAACTTTTCACGTATAATATATGCTAGTTTTTTTTGGCTTTTATAATAATTGATTAATAGATGCAAATTCTTGAGCAGGTTCAAGAATATATGGGCTTGTATGTTCAACCACATAAGCCTATAGTTGGAGCCAACTGTTTCATTCATGAGAGCGGCGTTCACCAGGTTCCATATATTCATATGTAAATATATGACATAAATGAGAATGATTAGTATTATTTATTGATGACTCTTGTAACATTTTGCAGGATGGAATCTTGAAAAACCGGAGTACATATGAAATCTTATCACCAGAAGATGTTGGGGTTGTTAAATCTCAAAATTCCGGCCTTGTTCTTGGAAAGCTTAGGTAGGGATTCTATCAAGTGATATTTCTTAGTTTTAGATAGTTAAAACTACGGACCATTGTTTTAATTTGTCTTATTTACTTATGTGTTTAAATTATGTGATCAACAATTAATGGAAATATGCAGCGGACGTCATGCCGTGAAAGAACGGCTGAAAGAGGTATTATTTCTTGTGATTTCGTAATTTCCTTAATCAATAGTTATACAAAAATCATGTACATATACCTGATCACACTTTTTAGAGATAACATTTGAGTTACTTATGTTTTGTTTTCTGTTCTCAGTTGGGATATGAGCTCGATGATGAGAAATTGAACGACATCTTCTCAAGGTTCAGGGATTTAACCAAGCAGAAAAAGGTTTTCCATTTTCTGTTTTTTTGTATCCTCTCATGCACATATATATGCGTTATACAGTATATGATTCAACCTAGATATATTTAATTATAAATCTCAAACTTAATTGGGTTCAATTTGTTAATTTGTTCAGAGAATCACGGATGCTGATCTGAAGGCATTAGTAACGTGTGGTGATGAAATCTCTTCAGAGAAATTAAACGGCGCTAACGGTAAAGAGACTAACGGCTATATACCAGTTCCTCAGATTTCCTCTATGGTATAAATGTGTGAACACGTTTTATGTTTGTGTATCAATGTAATATCAAGTTCTATTTGATATACATGTGGTGTTGTTGGGTGCACAAAAAAAAAATATATATATATATATATAAAAATACATGTGTTGTAATGAATAAAAAACAGTATTAAGATAAAGTGTTTTTCTGTTCTATATATGTATAATCAAAAATTCCTGAGACACAGCATGAAAATTCACAATATTAAGAAACGATTAAAGGCATTTTCTATCTTCCTGAGAACACAATTTAAAAATATAGTGTTCGATACTATTAAGTCTGATTGGTGATTTTTTAAAAGTGTTTTAAGTATAGTATATGAAATCATTTTTGGTTATGTTATGTGTAAAGATATATATATATATATATATATATATATATATATATCAGCATTTCCTGAGGTTATGTATTCTATATTATTTTGTAATTGTAAGTTCTCAATGCATGAGCAAAGACAAAATGTAGGATTGGTGTCAACAGTTAATCACGGAAGAAAGGTCTCACTGTATCAAAAATCACTTTTATTAAATTAAGATAAGTAGGAAAGAGAGAAAAAGAGCTGTAGTATGTACCTACCTATAGCCTCATTACCAGCGTGCATCAATATATAAAAACGTGGAGATGTTATTTCGGAAGAAGTACGTACTGTACTATATTTTTTTTTTTTTTTTTTTTTTTTTTTTTTTTTTTTTTTTTTTTTGAGAAAGGCACTGTACTATGTTGTCAAAAAAAGAAGAAGAAGTAGTTACTACCAAACCTCATATTTTTTTTTTTTTTTGGTTAGGTTAGAAATAGAATGTTATATTAATTAACTAAACAAAAAGAGTTATTTAAAAGAAAAGTTTAAATGGTTGCTCAAACAGAAAATCAATGTGGTAAAAAGAAAAGCGAAAACAACATCCCCTATATATTAATTGAGAAACATTCTCACAGACCCTTTTATTTACAATTGTGCCATTTTACTGATGTGTCAGCACCACAATTATTCTGATATTTTTTTATTAATTAATCTTAAACCTTAAATTATTATTGGGTGATATGATAATGATAATAAAATTATTATAATCGAACTTAAGACATCAAAGACAACATAGAAAGCACACAACCACTTTCACAAAGACATTTCATATGTTTCCCAATCAGTTTTTTTTTAGATATCTATACATTAATTCAGATATTATAATTACTTTAATTAAATTAAATCCAAAAAACGAAATGTCTTTTTGGACATGACATTAAATACGGTTTAGTAACTAAATACAGTATAGTAACTAATAAAGGAAATAAAGTAATTATGCACTTATCTCATATATTTCCGCAATCTCTAAAATGTATTCTTACTATGTATGTAACAGAAAAATATATATGTAGTCTAAATCAATCTTTGTGATAATAGAGACATTGTTTTAGGTCAGTAATTAAATACGGTTCTTTAGATACGGACTATTTGATTGGTAAGTGCTATTATTAAACTTAATTCAATAATAGAAATCTTCTTATTCTATATACACATAACTCATTCGTAATACATAACTTACAAATCGACAGGCTTCCGGTCAATACCCTTTGATTAGCGTCAAGCATTGGAGCAAAATATGCATTAATATGCAGACCCGTCCTGTTCAATTTTAATTGGTAAGTGCTATTATTAAACTTGATTCAATAATAGAAATCTTCTTATTCTATATATACATAACTCATTCGTAATACATAACTTACAAATCGACAGGAATCCGGTCAATACCCTTTGATTAGCGTCAAGCATTGGAGCAAAATATGCATTAATATGCAGACCCGACCTGTTCAATTTTTTTAAAATCAAAATACCAATTTAAAAATAAATGTCTCTAAAGACATATATTAGTGCTTTTATTTTTCGAATCATATTATTATTTATTTCAGATATTGATTTCATAATCTATTTATGATCTCTTCATTTATCTTTCTAATTGTTTTAATATTATACAAATTTTAAACTCTTTCCTACTGTATTTTTAACATAACAATTTATTATATAAAAACTAAAATATTTTTTTTTACTATAGTTTAATTTTTCAATTAAAACAAACTAAATAATAAATAAATTCAACTTCACTTAAACAAAACAAAATATTATTTTATTAATCACGTTTGTTAATAAAAATTTAATTAAAATTTAATATTAAAATAATTAGAAATCATTATATTTTAAATTCAAATTCACTTACCTGAAAAAAATAATTTTTTTCACTTATCTAGTATCCATTATAAACGGGACAGTCCTATTCAGATCCGCTGTTTAACTTTTTATTCACTAATAAATGGGCCGGGAGCCAAATTTTTTATATTGAACTTGTTTAGGCCCATCCGGCGGATTTTAAGCCCATATTAATATCACTAAGCATATGTGATAATGTCACCTACCTGGAGGTGCATAATCGTTTCCATCTTTAAAAAAAATCCATAAAAATATTTTCTACATATAAATATAGATATATTTTACTGTACATGTTGTGTCCATCCCATTGCAAAATGCCACGATAGTTTCCTCACTATAGAGCATACGATGGAGAACTCTTTTTGAAGGTCTTAAACATATTTTAATATTAAATATATTATTAATTTAAGTTAAGAATTTTATTTGTTTAGACCATCTCAATGGAAACACTTAACTTGAGTGTTTTAAAATTTTATAATAATAAAAAAAATTTGATTTTTGAAGAAAACAAAAAATAATAATAATATGTGACGAATCGCGTCGTGACACGTGTCATAAGACACCTTAAAAAAGATCTTAAATAAAACACTTTTCTTCTATTTAAAACACCAAATGTTGCCATGTCATTATTCTTTTATTTTTTTCTTTTTGTTTTTTGGACTTAAGATATTTGGGTGTCTCTATTGGAAATGGTCTAACCACACTATCTATCCTCCAAATCAAAATCAAAATCTCTCTCCTTCTACATATTCCGGTATGATCCCCACCACCGGTTCCACCTTGGTCGTCCACTACATAAAAAAAAAGATTTTCTACCTATAATTGTAGATATATTTTATTGTAAACGTTCTCCATCTCATTGTCGACAACATCCTCGCTATCTATCTATATATGGATATATCATATATGATATATCCTCCAAATCAAAACCAAAACCTTTCTCCTTTATATTCCGGTATGATCACCACCACCTGGTCCACTGTGGTCGTCCAGTCAGTCTTACCGTTTGGATCTTCCTTGCCCTCTCTCCGCCTGACCCGTCCGTACAAAAAGCCGTCCTTGTTCACCTCATGTTGCTCCTCTGTGTCAAAAAAGGTTAGCACTAGTGCTACAGACCCCAAACCCGTCGTGGAACGGTGGCCCGAATACATTCCGAGTAAGCTCCCTGACAAGAACTATGTGCGCATTTTCGACACGACGCTCCGTGACGGCGAACAAGCTCCCGGTGCAGCCCTTACTCCACCGCATAAGCTAGAGATTGCCCGGCAGCTCGCTAAGCTCCGAGTAGACATCATGGAAGTTGGTTTCCCTGGGTCCTCTGAGGAAGAGTTCGAAACCGTCAAGACTATCGCAAAGACCGTAGGGAACGAGGTTGTTTCTCTGTTTCCTTCTTTTTTATAGTATAAAGTTTCTATGTTCATGCTGTTTACAGTGTGGACATCTGCTAATACTGGATCGAATATTAACATATGGTTTTGACGCAAATAGTACAAGCACAAATGGAGTAATTCTCCAAATTTTACCATAATTATTATAGTTAACAATGTATTGTTGTTTTGCTTAGGTAGATGAGGAAACAGGTTACGTCCCAGTGATATGCGCCCTCGCAAGATGCAAACATAGGGACATTGAGGCGGTTTGGGAGGCGGTGAAGTACGCGAAGAGGCCTTCGATACTCATATTCATATCTACCAGTGACATCCACATGAAATATAAGTTGAAAAAGACTAAAGAAGAAGTCATAGAGATGGCAGCGAGTAGTATTAGGTTTGCTAAGAGCTTAGGCTTCAATGACATCCAATTGGGCTGCGAAGACGCCGGCAGGTCCATATCTTAAAACCTTGATGTAGAGCCCTTTAATTTTAGCTGTTGTTACATAATGTTATGAATTTTTGTGACTGATGACCATGTCGTATGTATATAGATTTTCAAAATTCTAGTGTCTGATTAAAACTAAGCAGGTCGGATAAGGATTTTCTATGCAAGATTCTAGGAGAAGCGATCAAAGCGGGTGCAACCACGATGAACATGGCAGACACGGTAGGGATCAACATGCCGAAAGAATATGGAGAACTCGTGAGCTACCTCAAAGCCAACACTCCTGGAATTGACGATGTTGTCTTCGGCGTTCATTGTCACAACGACCTTGGTGTTGCTACCGCCAAGGCAATCGCCGTACTCTTTTAACTCTCATTTTTTCACTCTCCTTCATCGCAATCGCCAATCGCCCTTCTATAAATACCATATAGAACGTTGCGGTTACATTATGTATGTAGGGTGTATGTGCGGGAGCAAGACAAGTTGACGTAACGGTCAACGGAATAGGTGAAAGATGTGGGAATGCGCCACTTGAAGAGGTGAGATCATGATTATCACCAAGACCGTCTTATAACCTATTTGTAGGACCGGTGCAAATTTTTTCAGATGGCCCTGATCAACATCGATTCATCATCAACATGAATATTTCTTTGGTTTGTATAGGTCGTGATGGCTTTGAAATGTCGAGGAGCAAACCTAATGAATGGGGTTTACACAAGAATAGACACACGCCAAATTATGGCTACTAGTAAGATGGTGATTTTCCTACATATACACATGGAAAAACCGGTCGTGCTAGTTTTTATTTATTTATTTGGCCTTTTATATTAATATATCTCCAATTCTTGAGCAGGTTCAGGAATATACTGGCTTGTATGTTCAACCTCATAAGCCCATAGTTGGAGCCAACTGTTTTATTCATGATCAGAGCGGCGTTCACCAGGTTCCATATATTTCAAATTATTTAGATATGACATGAGAAATTTAAATAATTAATGATGATTGTTCAAACACAATATATATTAATGAATACCCGGAGCACATGCACATATGAGATCATCGTATCACCAGATGCTGTTGGGGTTGTAAAAGTTTAAAATTCCGGGATTGTTCTTGGAAAGCTTAGGTAATGATTCTATGAAGTGATATACCTTAGTTTTACATAATTAAAACTATGGTCCATTGTACAATAGAATTCCAATAGTATAATATTATTTGTATCTATGTAAAAATTATATTATTTATATATTTTTTTGCTTTTCTTTTTTGGTCAATTAAATTATATTATCTATTTAAAAAGTACATTTACATTAGTTATACGTTGATGAAGCAATGAAGGGAAAGTGAAGGGCTTAGGGGGTGATTGGCGTTTGGCTGTTAAGGCTGTAAGATTTTTCACAGTCTTTACAGTCAAAAAATAACCAATCACACTTTTAAGGTTTTAAAATATTTAACAGCCTTAAAAGCCATTTTTGTTTTTTTCTTTTTGCTTTTTTGGTTTTTCCTACAGCCATCTTTTATCCACTTTTCACACTTTTCTCTCTCTTTCCTTATCATATTTCGGTGCTTTTAGATTTTTTATATTATTTTTTAATTAACTAACACAAATAAATAGTACTTGGTCAAACTGATTGTTTAATAATAATAATTTTATCCCCAAAATCTAGTAAGACAAAGTTATTAGTTCCAAATTCTTAGTCAAAAAAAAAATTCAAAATTAAAAGAAAAAAATAACCAAATACTATTTTAAGAAGATCACTAAACATTATAAATACATTGAGATCGAAAGTGAATTTTCTTAAAACTTGCAAATCCAAAAGGTACAATAACTTACATATGTTTCTCATCATCTTGCGCTTTGGATAGTTTTTATTTCTAGTTATTATTTTTGTTTGTATTATATTTTATTAATTGAAACATTTTGTCTTTACACAGATGGCAACATCATCTTCCTCTCGTAAGGTAATGTATAATTTTCTTTTCCAATTTTATATGTTTAATATGTTATATTAACTCATGTACATTTTTTTTTATTATTGATAGCCAAACCATATTTAATTTATGAGTTTTTGTATTTCGTTTTAAATAAGTTTTATAGACTTTGTATTAATTCTTTATGCTAATAATTAAATAAGTCACAGCTTCTACAGCTTTGGTTAACAATCAGACTTTAAAAAAAAATAAAGTAACAGTCACAGTTTTAAAAGCCAAAATCTCTACAGCTAAAAGTCTACAGTCACAGTCTACAGTCACAGTCCTTACCAATCGGCCCCTTAATTCAACACCGTCCAAGGAGGCCTCATATACATTTATAAATCAGTTAGTGGAAACCACGTCCGATTCCGAAATTAGTGCCGATGTGGTAATCACGTAATTTTGTGTCAAAACTTAAGGGTTAAAAACATTTGCCACGTACCCCGTATATTAGCATTAACTACAAACCAACCACTCACACGTCACAGTAACCGTTTTCACTTTATCGGCGTTTTAGAGTCCGTTACACGTGCGGTCCTCCGTTGCAGTTATTCGAGTTTCTATCACAACAATTTTTTACATTTACGTACACATGTGCAAATAGGAAACCCCAAATATAAACTCAAATCCAATTTTTTTGTTTTTTTATACAGGAATGATCTATGGATACTTTTAATGTATGAATATGTACACAATTTCATACCTCTATAATTAATTTATAATAACTAGACTGTCATACGTTGAAAACAAACAGTTTTTTTTGTTTTTATCACATTTTGTAATGTTTTTTTTGTGAACAAAGTTCAATATTCACACGCATATAGACATGTATTTAATATATATCACACTCGAGACATTTGTTTTCTCCACAAACCCCCACTTTTTTCTCTTCCCTTTCTACGGCCAAGATAACCGCCGCTTAAACAATGCTCCGGCTAAGCAACGCCGCCGTAATAACAACGAACGCAATCCTCGCATTGATCGGCCTCGCCACCTTATGTTTCTCTGTCTACGTCTTCATTGAAGGCCCATCACAGTGTCAACGCTTCATTCAAAACCCTCTCATCGTAACAGCGACTCTCCTCTTCTTCATCTCTTCCTTAGGCCTCATCGCCGCTCTCTACGGCAGCCACGTCATCATTACGCTCTACCTCTTCTTCCTCTTCCTCTCCATTCTTCTCCTCCTCGCCTTCTCCATCTTCATCTTCATCGTAACCAATCCTTCCGCTGGAAAAGCGTTTTCCGGCAAGGGAATAGGAAATGTTAAGACCGGCAATCTTCAGAACTGGATCGGAAACCATTTCCTCCAAGGGAAGAATTGGGAAGGGATCAAAAGATGCATGTCTGATTCTACGATTTGTAAGTTTGGTCCACGTGACGTTGACTTTGACGCCAAACATCTCTCGAATGTAAAGGTATGTGTTGATGATACATAAATGTGTTAAAATGTGCCTACATACAAGATATGTAAATCTAAATCTGTCATGGTGGTTAAGAAGAGATTTCTTGTTTCTTGTAATTAGTTTGGATGTTGTCGACCTCCCGTAGAATGTGGCTTCGAATCAAAGAATGCCACGTGGTGGACAGTTCCGGCAACGTCGACGGCAGCGATCACAGGGGACTGCAAAACGTGGAGTAACACGCAGAGCGAGTTGTGCTATGGGTGCGAGTCGTGCAAGATTGGAGTTTTCAAAGGGATAAGAAAAAGATGGAGGATCCTCCTCGTCTTCAATCTCCTTCTCATCCTACTCGTCGTTCTTCTTTACTCATGTGGCTGCTGTGTCCGAAACAACAACCGGGTTCCATGGAAGCGCCGCTTCCTCTGAAAACTCCTTCCATATTTTATTTTATTTCTCCCGAAATTAATTATTATTATTATCTTTCTTTTTGAAATGCTTAACTTCATGTATGATGTTTCTTGAATATGAATATTGGTTTGCAAATCGGTTTGGTTATATTGATGGGGGAAAAAAAAATAGTAAAGAGGATTCATGGAACTGTGGAACCAGTCAAACACTTGGCAAATTTAACTATTTTTGCTGAAGTCGAAATGTTTCTTCTGTTAAAATCTTTAGGAAAAATAACAAAAAAAATGTCTGGATAACGAGCAACTTACTTGAGGAAAGTACAAGAAAGAAACAGAAACACATAAGCGACCAGTGAAGTTAGGAGCTCGAGTGTCCATGTCGGGTGAATGAGAAACGTCGGAATCATGGGAATGATTAGCGAACCACAGAACCACCCAGCCGTTAAAGCACCAATTCTGCAGTCATGATATTCAAACCGATCATTAAAAAAAAAAAAAAGCTCATCTTCAAGGTTTTCGTTTCAGATAATTCAATAGCACCAAGATTTTACCCGATTAAGCAAGCTCTCCCCAAGCTCTTTGTCTTCTCATTCAGGAAATATATGCAAGCAGCCAATGACACCGCCACCTACAAGTAACAGCCAAAGATTTTCAGAAAATGGCAATTCTTAATCTCAAACCATATATGTAAAGAGAATAAGGAGCCAGACTCGTCCACTTAATCTATGTATCTAATAGTTAATCTTATACTAAGATTTCTAGTATAGATGAGCTGAGCTAAGATTAGATTCTCTCCAAGATTGTAAGGCCATTGTAGAAGCAGCAAACCTGAAACGCAGGACCGCCTTCTGCCGAGTTCATGATACTCCAACCACCCATGAAGGCAAAGAGGAACAGTCTTCTGAATATAGTGTCCATCGGAGGCATTTCAACAAAATCGAGAAGAGTTTTGAGCCAAGGAGGAGATTCCTCAACTTTCTTCTTCAACCTTGTTTTTAGATTGATCTTAGTCTTCTTCCTTCTGATAAAACTAGACATAAGAAGCTTCTCAAAGGCAACTTCAATAGATTCATCGCTTCTCTCATGTCCAGCGTACTGCTCTAAGAGAAAGTTACGAGAGGCCCAGATTTCTTCCTCGGAAGCATATGGACTAATTCCTAGACGTTTGTAAGGGTCCCAAACCCTGGTCCGGGGGAACGTCGGTACGTTGCCTACACAAAGTCATTCGGCTATGAGAGATACAGAAATATGCCATGTCACTTATCATTAAGAGAGTAGCTAGACATGAGCAACAACGAAAAGCTCAAAAATTTAAGAACGAGAATAGTTATCTTTCTAAATCTCTTAGACACTCACCATCCAATTCAGCAAAAACGCCTTATTTATATGAGCCAGTGATATTAACAGAAGTGAAACACACATTCACAAAGAGAAACACTAAGCAAGCTTTCTACTATCTCCTTGTGCTACTTCTCTGACAGAAAATGTTCTTAAAGAATCCTTACATAGTCCAAAAATTCAATCGATAGTTCCACACAAGATGGAAAATTTGGGTAAGTAGGACTGTTTCCTAATCGAAACTGACTAAACTGAGAATGGGGTACTACAAATTGCGCGAGAAGAAGATAATACCTCCATACGGAGAATCAACGGCGCACTTGGGGCTTTTGAAGCTTCTCGAAACATTCCGAAATGGTAACAGTGACTTATTGGGATTCCGTAGGAGAGAACTGAAATCAGAAACAACAACGCGATACAGAAGCTCTTTAAGATTCAATTCAGGAACATACAAACAGACCCTAAAATTCCAAATCAGTTAACGGGTTAAATCCGGATTCCGCCTCCGACTAGAGCAAAGACGCAAAGAAAACCCCAAACTTATTTCCATGAGCAAATTCAAAATCCCTAAGAAAGAAGGTGTAAAGACGAAGGAAAAGAGATATTACAGCTTCGATGGAGCGATAAACGACGAAGATACTGTAGAACCAGAGAGAAGAAGAGACGAGGACATGGTTCTCCTCCGTCGGCCAAACCGACGCCGTTCTTAGTTCAATTTATCTTATGCTTCGCTGAAGATGAGCTATGGCTACGTTTTTGTCTACATATCCCCCAACTTTAAATTAAAACAAAAAATAAAATAAACAGAAAGATAAGTGCGTAGTGCTATCTTGCGCGGTTCGCGTAAATTAAAGAATTAGCCCACTCGTCTTTTATAATTTACGATTTAAGTCCATGCTTAATAATCGAATACCACGCCTAATTCCCCTAGTGGTGCTATATTGCGCTGCTTCGCGAACATTAGCGAATTACTCTCGTCTTTCATATTTTACGTTCATGTCCATGTATTTAATAATATCTTCAAATATCACCTCTAGTTCCCAAATAAGAGTAATTTGACACCTCGTGATTGGTCACCAACAATATAAACCGTTACATTTATGTACCACTTGATACACTCACAGAAGGTCGATTCCACAGGCTAGACAACATCTTTATTTCTTTATTTATGTGAACTGAGATTATTGATACAAACATGGATGTGGATTGTGCAACAAAAGACCAAATGTCGTGTGTGAATGGCGAACAACAATTGGTGTTGGGGGAGAGCAATTGTCTCATAGCTTTGAGTTTAGACCGGTCTGAGTAAGCCGTTGCCTTAGAACTCTTCTCATAACCTTATTTGTGGCCGTCCTCGGTAAGGAAGGCAGAGTTACAACAGACGATACCTGCAGAGGAAAAACCATATAAAGTTGGTAATAATGGTTGGATTTTGCTTTTGAAAACACAGCTTTCTTGTGTAATTGTGTTGTGTCGTGTTTTGGTTATACCTTGAACAATGGATTAAGTTTCTTTTGTATCTCAGAGTTGAAGGACTTTTTCAAGAGGCTCAAGTCGCGATTCGGTAATTCTGGGCTCTTGAACACAACTGCGATTACTAGCTGCTCAGGACCACCACTCGGAGGTGGAACACCGATGGCTGCTGTTTCCAGGACACTGTCATCAACGGAGTTGCACACTCGTTCGATCTCAATAGAACCGACCTGCGCAAGAACAATCAACAGAATATGATGATTATGGTGATGACGCGGATTGTTGGGCTTGTGCATTTTTGTTATTGATGGAGATAAATGATGTGTCAAAAAGTAAATAAGAATCTTTACAGTACGTAAGGCTACCTTTATGCCACCAAGGTTCATTGTGTCATCAGCCCGGCCATGAGCACGGTAGTATCCTTTTGAAGTCCGTTCAAACAAATCCCCGTGTCTTCGTAAAATCTATCGAGAAGCAGGCAAACAACAATCTCAAAATGAAAACCTCTGTGCAAATGTGACCAAGAGTTGGATTACCTGTCCTTGGAAGGTGGGCATTCCTTTGAAGTAAACTTTGTAGTGATTTCCGTTAAGGAGAGTGCTAGAAGCTCCAAACATGTGAGGACAAAGAGCCAATTCGCCTACTCCCGGTGCGCTTGGAGGCTGAAATGAGGAAGGAAAAATATAACAACCATGCGCTAACTTCAACTCAATCCTTACTACCGTAAAATCTTCCAAAAGAAACACTGTCATCATCTATGGTACACTAAATAAAGTTGCTTACAAGAGGATTGCCATCTTCACCGAGAATGAAAAGCTTGCAACCCATGGCAGCGGTGCTAAAAGCAGCCAGCGACTGAGGCTGAAGCAAAGAACCTGTGATAAAACTGCCTCCAATCTCAGATCCGCCACAATACTCGATTACGGGTTTGTAATGAGCTCTTCCCATCAGCCATAGATACTCGTCTACATTTGAAGCTTCACCAGTGGAACCAAAACAACTATCGAAACAAGTAGGAAAAAAAAAACATTAATGTTACAGTATAGACAAATCATATTTAGTTTAAACGATGACAAAATGTGTTCATTAAACACAACATTGTCTAAACAAAATAAATAGATTAATTTCTGGAAAAAAATAAGTGGTGGCAATAAAACATTAAAACCAAATTACTTTCTGTTTCTCAAAACATCTAAGTTCCACCCACCAAAAAACAAGCCTAACAAAATTCTGAAGATGAACTTTGGGTATTACCGGATTCGTGACCAATCATAGCCAGAAGTAGAGTTCGAGTTTTGCCATGTCCGAACAATGCTTGGTATCACGCCTAGCACTGTTACCTCGGCATCCTAACCACAGAATATAAAGATGTAAATTCAAGGCTGCCCAAATCCCAGACTCAACCATGCAATGAAATCCACAGTCATTCATAGGTCCAATCTGATTGTGGAAATATTTGCACAAACTAATTATTTCTTTCATCTCTTCTAAGGTTTTCTCTCTGTTAAACTCATGAGATGACGATGCATAACTATAAGGCTTACCTGCACAAACTTGGCAAAGGCAGGACCAAGAGGTGATCCATTGTATAATGCCATGCAAGCCCCATTTATCAAGGAAGCATAAACGAGCCACGGACCCATCATCCACCCAAGGTTGGTCGGCCAAGCAATAACATCTCCCCGATGAACGTCCAAGTGGCACCAAGCATCAGCAGCAGATTTCAGAGGAGAAACGTTCGTCCATGGTATAGCCTTTGGCTCACCTACACCAGAAAACCAAAACTAAGTGTTTCAGTACCCATCACATCCTCATCTACATGCCATGATGCCGTTTGTTTTCATTGGTTTACCAGTGGTTCCTGATGAAAAAAGGATGTTCGTGTAAGCTCCTGCTGGTTTCTCTACAGCAATATATTCCACGCCTCTGAAAGAACAGTTACCATATATATGTGTGTGTCACTGTGTGTTCATATATAGCATATATCATTCAAATGCCCGGGGATTTGGAATAGCAAGCTCTACGTGTTTGTCAAACAATATCGATGTAATTACATTTCAAGACTCTGTTTGACACTCGGAATAGACGTTTTGATCCAACAAAAACTTCAGTTGTCACATTAGACCATCATGTCATATATGGATTCGCTGCTATTTTAAAATACTATTTAGATTTTCAACCATTGCAATAATGTTATGCAAATGTTTTCAGTTTCTAATTGGAGTTCTTTATACACTGCTTGTACCTCAAACTTCTTGCCTTTCCCAGAAAGTCGTTCCAAGACAAATCATTCTCACGCAGGTTCATACTGATGCTAGCGCCTCTCGCTGGGATAACAATTGCCATTGGTGCTTCTGCATCAACGACTCTTCTGCAGAATGGAATGGATAATGTGAGACCAACGCTACTGCTGGCATGAAAAAGTCAACCTTGCTGAATTACAAGGATTTCACCTATAGAGGGGAATACTTTTATCACCACGAAATATCACATCCTGGAAACAAGGAAAACGAAATGAAATGAAGAATTAGGCAACTGAAGAGGAAAAAAAGGCATATGAATCATGTTTTTATACAGTAACCATTACAAAAAATTCAACCATAGTGGCTTTTGAACTACGCCCAAAAAAATCCACAGATCAGCTCACAACGGCTCAGAATTTGGCCACAACTTGGAAAGGAAAAAGCCGTCGGTTCACAACCAAAACCATCACATCACACTCTAAAATATAACTTAACAGCAAAGTTTACACCTTCGTTTTCCATCCAACAAAGAATCGCGAGAAATTTTACCTGAGTAAATATGGCTTTTGCTTTCGAAATTTTAAGCCGTGTTGATATTTCACGTGGAGAGAAACTATCGGCTATGGAAACAACTATGTGTCCTGATAAGACAATGGCAAGGTATATGACCACAGACTCAACGTTCATTGGCATATCAACCGCGATTGCCGACTCTTCTTCCAAATCTAAGGCACTAAGAGCATGTGCAGCTAACCTACACATCAGATAACAATTGTTTGCTTTATTTTGAATATGAAACAAAACACTTGAAAAAACGATATCAGCAAGGGAACAACTTCATTAGCATTCTTCAACAAAAAGAAAATATCTCATAAAAACTTTGTGATTTGCTAACAATGGCAACAAGGATGAGAAATCATACCAGACCTGCGCTCGTAACTCCAGAAGTGTCATGGTGTTCACCGGAAGATCATCGCTTCCTTCGTCACGCCACCGGATCACAATGTCGTCCGATCTTCTCTTGAAACCAATGGTCAAACAATTTCTTGCAGGATTCAGGTATGCTCCAGGAAGCCAATCACCTCCAGGATTATCTCCAGATGTATCCTTGTCTAGAATGCTCTTCGGAGGTACCGAAAACAGTATGTTTAACTCATCCAGAACAGTTCTCCAATACACCTGACAAAAGAAACAGTAGGAAAATAGTGAATCCCAAAAACTCAAAAAAAAAACAAAAAAAATGTAATCATGAAGATTATGGAAAAATAAAAACAAAAAACAATTATACCTCGGGATTTGATACAGAGAATTTTTGAAAACTCGAGAAGCTCGAAATCGGATTTTTGTAATCTTCACCTAAGAACTCTTTGCCACGCCTTTCTAGCAACTGGCCAACGTTAGTTAAAGAAGCAAACTTCCTAAATATACAAACCAGAGCAAAGATTAGCACAAGAAAAACAACATCCCAAATAATAATCATAAGAATCAAACGATCCTGAAACATTTCTAAAAAAAAAAAAAAGAGGAGAAATAAAGATATTAAAAAAATGATCACACACGGGTCGGGTATCCAAGCGGGCGGGTCGGGTCCGAAATCCTTGTAGCAACCATAATACATCATCTGGTGAAAAGAGAAAGGGAGATTAGGATAGAGGATCCGCCGAGAAATCTGAATCCACGTCTCCGGCGGCGTGGCAGAGCCGTAATTACGGATAATCTCTTCGAGATCACGGAGAAGCCTCTCCGCGACATCGCCGGAAATCCCAAGAGCTTCGATATCAGAACTCGTGATGGAATCTAGGGATTTGTACGCCATATTTGTTTCTTTCTTTTGTCTCGCTTTGAGTCTGAGATTGCTAGACAGAGAGAATCAAGAGAAGAAGAAGAAGAAGTGGTGCGTGTGATTAATTGAAATGAATTCGAAGAGAGCGGCAATGGAATGGGAAACTTGTCCACGTAATATATAGAAAACTCGTGGCGCTTATGTGTCAATCTAATCCTGATCTCTGATACTTTTTTTCTTCACTCGTTTACTCGTCCCACGTCTGATTTTGAGCTAGAGACAAAAATTCAGATATTTACTAGTTAAATTGAAAATATATGTAAAAAAAAAACATTCGGTTGATTTCTCATGTTGGCGAGGGAAAATAAAATTATGGGAAAGATTTAAATACGATATTCATTATAAGACAAGTAATAATCTGAGATGTTGTTGAAAGATACTCCATTGTAAAAGATCTCTCAAAGTTGTTGATTCATAAAGGAAAAGAAAAAGAAAAAAAAACACTTTACATTTGAGTACTTTTAATGATTTTATGTATCTCTGTATTGGTTTTAGTCTATGTACATTATGTAGTTGACGTTACTCACTTTCCACTTTTTTCATCTAAGTTATTAGATGTTAAATTTTATTATAATGATATGTATCAATCTAATGATTTCTGTCTATATACACTTATCAACTTGTAGTCTATGAATCAGTAGAGTTTATATGTTTAAAGATTTTGAATGATATGTACAGTTGATTAGTCCAGTAACATATTTCTTTTAGATGATCTTCGTTGGTTCCACTTTTGATCATCAATGTAAATAAAAGGCAGACAAATCATAATCCGAAAATCTTTATCAAAAGATCTCTCAAAGTTGAGAGATAATAAAGGAATAGAAAACAACACTCTGTTTAGCTATAATATATCCTCTTGTTTTCAGTCGGAGCTAGGAAGGAACTTGGTTCCGGATCTAGTACCGAAGCTTCTAGCAGCTGCCGGTATAATCCGCGACGGAGACAAGACCTGAGCGAACGAAAAGTTGTAAGAATCAGTGCCTAACCGGCTCTGCAACCATCCTCTGCCACCGGAGAATCCATCCGTCACAATCCAGCAATTCTTAAACCCGAGAACCTTTAACGTTTTCGCCACTATTTTAGCTGAATCCGAGTACCTACGAGCCAGAAAAAAAGACCCAATAATGATGAACTAAATCTTTTTTGGGTTTAAAAAGATTCACAAAAAGGGGCAATAATATTCACTCACGAGTCCATGATGATGATGTTGGAGCCTTTGTTGATTCTCTTGAGGTAAGAAATCTTTAGTGCTGCTATTTCTGCTTCAACCCGTTTCGAGCTCCTCACGATTCCTTTTACTTTGTTCGGAAGTTCTTCTAATCTGATAATCAGAGAAGAAGAGGAAAAATTTGTTTCTTTCAAGTGTTCCGAGTAAAGAAAACACACACAAATAAGATTAAAAGTTAAACAAAACACTTACGGGATGGCGATCATACGGTTCTTAGCATTTGAAGGGAGACGAGGAATCCCAGATTTTTCCTTGTCTTTCTCTGATCTTATATCCACCATTAAGTAGTTCTTGGTGCAGAGAAGATCAAGCGTCTGAGCCGGTGTGAGATCACCTTAAACATAAACCACAAACACAGGGTAACTCTCACTATCAGTTCCCAACTTTTTTTGCTAACCTTGAATTAGACTCTAGAAACAAAATAGATCACCAATAACCAGCTAACAAAAAAGTAATCAGCTTTACTAGGAATCCCAAATTGAGTTTCAATCACACAAACTAGGAGCAATTTCGGGGTACATATGTGACGCTTTCACCACAAAACCAAATCTTTCAACAAAAACTTGTTATGATGATATGTGTAAAGTTTCAGGCTTTTACCTTTGTAACCACGGAAGTTGAAAGATATGAGAGACCAAACAGGAGGAAGGAGAAGATAAGCAAGAAACGCCGCTCCAGCAGCAACAACAATGACATTAGGATCAGCCGAAGAAATCGTCTCAATGGTCGATGAAGCAATTGGCTTAGCATCTTCAATCGCCTTTGTTGTTTGTTGCGCCACATTAGTTACTGTCTACATCCCAACAAAATAAAAACACACAAACCCACAACTTATCACATGTTCTTCAAAACCTAAAATCGCCGAGTTCTAATGTTTAAAAAAAACTGACCTTTGCAGCATTAAAGACAGGCTCTGCATCAATACCAGAGCTTTGCATTGCTTCTTGTGCTTTCTTTGACGCCTCTGAGAAAGCAGGAGAGGCGAATTTTAAAGCCTCTTCACCTGCTTGCTTTGCGATGGGCAAAGCAGTGTCCAAGGCTGGTTTAAGAGCATCTCCTACTACTTGGAAAACACGCTGCGTTGCATCGAACACACTCGAACCAGTTTCTTGAACTTGGTTGATTGTTTTCTCCACCTGTTAAGACAAACGAATTCGTCAACAAAAGGTTTCAAAAGAAGAGAAGAGGGGCAAAAATTTAAGTTCGTGAGATAATTACTTCAGTGAGAGAGGAAACGATTTGGTCCTTGGAAATGGAAACAGCAGCTTTGGCTTCGGGAGGAAGAGTTGAGAAGACAGATAACAGAGAGATTGAGGTTGATGTTGGAAGTGCGATAGAGATCTGCTTCACTCTCTTCTTACAAGACGAAGAAGAAGAAGGGATAGTGAGTTTTGCAGTTACAGAAGACTTCATTGCCATCTCCGCCATAGCCATGGTTTCTCTGCCACTCTTCACAAATTAATGTGACAGAGAAAAAAGACAAAGAATCTATGGTGCTTCTCCTCTCTATTGTCAGCAAACTGTTTCTTCAGCTTTACTTTTCTGCTGAAGATTATAAATACATTAAGAAAAAAAAACACTGGAGATTGAGTTTATGGTTATGAGCGTCTCTTGAAAAAAAGGTCGAAAAAAGGAGGATTTGAATGATGGTTTCTGATTGGTCAGATTAATCCAACGTGGCAGTTGGTTGTGCAAGCTGAGCCACTCATTGCCGCTCCAAAAGAGAATCGTTGCTTTTGACATGTCATACACAGCATTATACTCCCTCCCTTCCTCAGAGATTGATTTTTTAGATTTTTCACAGATATTAAAAATAATCATTACTTATTTTTTTTCTATTATTTTTTGTTTGTTTTTGAATGTAAATTTACTTTTTCTATTACTTTTTGTTTGTTTATTGTCTTGAAAAACGAAATATATTAAATTTAATATAGAAAATCAATCTATTAGGAACAAACATAAAATCTAAAACATCAAACTATGAGGAACGGAGGGAGTACTTAACAAACAAGACTAAATCCATCAAAATCATAGAATAAATATAAATAAAATCGGAGATTTACTGCAAATTATTTTACTAGTATAGATTTATGAGTTTTTTTTTTTGGCAGAGATTTATGAGTTTTTTAAACGGTGAAAAATAAGGCGAGTAGACAAAGGTGATGAATGTTTGTGTGGTTTTTAGATTTTGGTTTTTGCTTTTTGGATTTTGGTTTTTGTTTTTAGATTTTAGTTTTTGGATTTTGATTTTTTGATTTTGGTGTAGATTTTGGTTTTTCTAAAAACTTGAATGGTGATTTATTTAATTTTTGGTTTTTACAAGTATATTTTTAATATATAATATTAACTTAATTATAAGATATGGTTTTATGTTTTTTTAGTTTTTGTTGTATTAAGTGTTTAAAATTTGTAAAATAAATAAATATAATCTATAACATGAATACTATTTCTTATAAAAATAATAAATAATTTCAAACAATGTAAAAATATACATAGATTTATTTCATAAATATATATAAAAAGTCTTCAAATTTAATAATAAATCATATTAAAATTAGCAAAGAAAAATGCATAGTTTTATTTCATAATTTTATTTTTAAAGCAATAAGCTTATGAACACCTATTGTTAACACAAATGGAAATGAGATTTGTGTGTGTAGAAGTATGAAAATTTTACTTTTATATAAAAAATAGTATTTAGTTAATGAAATAGCAATGTTAATAAAAAAAGAAAAATTGTAAGTAAATAAAAAGATTATAATTTTTTTTGAAAAACTCACAAAATATGGTTTTTGGTTTTTGTTTGTAAAGTGTTAAAAACCATGAAAAACTAGTTTCCCTATAATTTAGGAATCATTTGTTGAAAAACTTGAATGGCTAAAAAAATAATTTTTGAGAAACAAAAACTAAAAACCATTTCAAAAACTGCAAACATTCAAGGCCAAAATAACGTTGAAAGCGGTAAGAAAGCGCCAATTTGAATCGTTCTGGTTCAACTGCGCCTATTTGAGTCGATCTTTTCGTTTGTCCGTCGGATTAATAACGGATGAAGCGGTTCAATCCCCAACCGTCAAAATTGTGTTACCAATCGATAGTTCATCATCTTATATGAACCAAATCTGAAAACTACAATTAAACTTCATCCCACACAAAACCAAGTATGTTATCTCACAGATTGACTGATTTTGGTTTAGGTTTCCTCCTTGTGCTTTGGTTAGAATGGTGAACAAGTGAATTAACCAAAACCACACTTATTCAACCCTCTACTCTATTCATAATAACTTGCCCATGATTGAAGGAAGATGAGCAAAGACACACCAGATCACTAGCTCCATCGCATTTGCAAATATATATATCCCCATAACTAGACCTTAAACAAAGAAGCTCACATATTAGCAATAGGATTTTATTAAATGATTCACCAGTTACATTTTTTAGAAAAAACGCCTACCAAATCCAAACCCGGATGTCCTTGACGCTGGTTCATGAATTTCACATCTATACTATTAGGTTACATGTTTGTTAAAGCACATATTCTATATAAAAGCACATATTCTATATGAGAACAGAAGAGAGTAACACTATTTTATCACGTTTTACCACCCTCCAGTGCGGGGAATCTAAGAGAGAGGGCACAAGTCTTGACCCTGAAGAACAAGATTCTCCTTTTCTCACCTAATTTGAGAATGGAATCTTGTTACCATTTGAAGTTTGCTCCAAGGAATTTTTAAAACCCACGAGCTCAGGAATCCATCCACTTCTCCAGATTCCATCACCTTTTTTCTTTGCTACCAAAGAAGGGAAAACAAAAAAATAAAAGAACACAAAAACACTAATGACTAACAGCAAAAGTGTCTTTTTCAACAGATGATGTTCCTTTTCCACTCTCATAAATAAATAGAAATGCTCCAAAACACAAACTAATGCAAAAGGAACAAGAAGTAGCATCGCTCTCTAGACTGTTATTAATCACTGAGTATCACCACTTGGATCCTGATTATAGGGTCCTTAACGCGCTCTGAATTGTGCAATGTACCCAAGTTTTCAAGTTATTCCATATACGTACAAAGAGTGAGAAAAAAGTTTTTCTCTCTATTCTTGATCACTAGACAAGAATCAACAATAGAGAGAAAAACTTTTAAAAGGAAGCAAATAACACTGTCAGTCTATAATATATAGAGGAAAGGAAATAAAAAAACTGAATTTGTAACCGAAGTTTTCATCAAACAGAACCATATGGTAGGATTTAACACAAGTGTATTAGTCAACTATGAACAAATGATTGACAAAAACACATCTACAAACAAAAACACATGACTGAAAAAAAAACCTAAACCAAATCTTTCAAAGAGACAAGAATCATCTCTCTTTACGAGATTTAATCACGCCATCAATCACAGCCCAAAAACAAAAGTCCTTAACTTCATTTTTTATTTTTTTCTCAGACAAGAATCTAACTTGCTTTAGCAAAAAAAAAAAAAAGAAGAAGATTAACTTGCTTTCTTTTTCCTTCACTCACAGTCACAGCTAGGATCTTCAAGAACGAATACTTTTCAACTAAAATTTGGGATAAATTTCAAATATTTGGTTAGCAGCAGAGAAAATTTTTGAATTCCAAAAGTATATTTTCAAATAGATTGAAAACAAAAACAGGCGACAAATCAGGAAGGATTAACGCTGGATGCAGAGGTTTATCGATCGATTCATGCTTCCGATGTAAATACTCCAACATCGATAGAAAATTTTCCAGGAATTGATCGATGAACCGCTGCCTCCAGCGACTTCAACTTCCATCATATTCGTCGAATCCAAATACAATGAGAAGAAGAAACAAAAAAAATTGGACTCAAAGCAAATTAGAATAATTTACAGATCTGAGAAATGGGTGATCAACACAAATCATTGATGGAAGGTGGATCTCAAAAGTAGATAATTTTACGGAGAGGTAGATGCAGAGTTAATAATATCTAGGAGCTCGTTATAAACTTATAATATATATAGAGAGGCGTGGTTACATACATGCATGTGAGAATAACTGGAATGAAGGGGGAATCTGAGATTTTCAATTGAAACAACAATCTTTAGTAAAAAAAAAGAATCAAAAACACACAAAGACCAACGAAATTTCAAAGAAGGAGGAGGGAGGAATCTGATGACTCACCGTTTTCTCCTTTTTGCCGTACATGTTTTTTTTTTCCTCATCCTCGTCTTTTGTCCTTTTGGTCAACAAATTTGAGTCCATGACTGAAAAGACAAATGGTTCCCAATTTCTTGTATATATATATATAATTTCATTTCTTCTACTGTACTTTTTTGGCAACCTTTTAATTTTTTTTTTTTCTAGTCTAGGAATTAAAAGAAAGATTTTAATAATTATATATATATATATGCTGACAAAACAAAAATAATATATAAATCTGTTGATAATATAACCATATGCATAGATTTTTGAATTAATATGTTGGTCAAGTACTTGAGTATGCTTGACTTGAGCTCTTTTATATCCTTTGATTAATCAAAATTTTACCACTTCTACCCGTAAATGTGATTTTCATGAATGCTAAATTTTTTTAAAAAAAATTATAGCATATACAGTTGCTTCTTCTTCTTTTTTTCTCAAATAACATATAGCTTTATTTGGAACTATTCACATCGTGATATGTGTTGTAAATTTATCGGTTGTAAATGTTAGAACATCATATGGAAAAATTTATTCAGTTTGTGTATTTTAAATTACATTTGAATCCACTTGATGTCAAAAAAGAAAAGAGGAAAAAATCTGAAATATAAAATTTATAAAAGTATGAATAGGTTTTTGGGTTCGAATCTTGTTATCTCAGCTGCATGGAATCAAAAACGGATACGCGGAAGCGGAAGCGTTTGGAAACGCGGAAACAGTTTTTTAAAAAAAATTAGGAAGCGGGTACGTGTTGGAATCGTATGCATATATATATATAAAGCTAAACATTATATTACATTAATAAATAATTATAAACAATTCAAATTTAATTAGTATATTTTACATAATTCAACTTAATCAAAATAGAAGATTAAAACACTATTTTTATTCTCAATTTTTTTTAATTTTATCAAATAACATCATTTAATTTTTTTTTATTATCGAAATAAAAATTATACAACTCAACTTTTTCAAAATAAAAAGAAGAAGAAGCAACATGAAATGCATGCGGAGTGTGCTGTGAGTATATAATTATCCAAAAGATTAGATTTGGATGAATCTTTGACATTAAATGATCCATAATCATTACTATATGCTATTGCTATCTATTAAATTGAAACCGTATCTATCACAAGAAAACTAGTCATGATGATGATGCTGTTCTTTGACTTGTAGGCAGAAGAAACCTATAAACTTTTAGTTTTGGGTAGTGTAATTAGTAATGGAAGTTAAAATGTAACCTTTCTTTTGGGAAGAAACCTATCAACTTTAGAGTAAATGGACATATATGTATATGCATATTAGTAACTCTTTTTAGAATTTGGTATATTATTTAAAGTTCTGATTGGTATAGCCAGCAAAATTGTAAGAAATGGTGGAATATATTTATATAATTATACAAGAAATATCAATCACATTATTGTTCAAGTTGAACGACAACTATTACATCCGCTGTTATAAATTAAATCGAGTGTTTTTCCAGTTTAATGATTTTACCATTCCATTATACACTTTTGGTTGTTTTTCAAACAGTAATTTTTTTTTGCTAAAGGAAAACAGTAATTAACTACTACTTTATCATGCTTTTTAATTGGAGTTTTGGATTGTAAAAAGAGCAATCGTAAGTTGAAAAAAAAAAAAAAAAGAGCAATCGTAAAAGTTGCTTCTTTTAAAAAAATTATAGCATATACAGTTGCTTCTTCTTCTTTTTTTCTCAAATAACATATAGCTTTATTTGGAACTATTCACATCGTGATATGTATTGTAAATTTATCGGTTGTAAATGTTAGAACATCATATGGAAAAATTTATTCAGTTTGTGTATTTTAAATTACATTTGAATCCACTTGATGTCAAAAAAGAAAAGAGGAAAAAATCTGAAATATAAAATTTATAAAAGTATGAATAGGTTTTTGGGTTCGAATCTTGTTACCTAAGCTGCATGGAATCAAAAGCGGATACGCGGAAGCGGAAGCGTTTGGAAACGCGGAAACAGTTTTTTAAAAAAAATTAGGAAGCGGGTACGTGTTGGAATCGTATGCATATATATATATAAAGCTAAACATTATATTACATTAATAAATAATTATAAACAATTCAAATTTAATTAGTATATTTTACATGATTAAAACACTATTTTTATTCTCAATTTTTTTTAATTTTATCAAATAAAATCATTTAATTTTTTTTGTTATCGAAATAAAAATTATACAACTCAACTTTTTCAAAATAATCTCATTAATATTATTAATTTATCACTTATGATATCTCATCTTGATTAAAATAATAATTTCAAACAATATTTTTTATAGATAAAGATGAAATATATTGTATACATATATTTTTAATATGGAAGCGTAAACTTCCAAAACGGAAACGCAAGCTTCCAACGTGTTTAAAAAATATATTTTTGTAATCGTTATAGAAGCGAAGCTTCTGAAAACTTCCGATTCCGATTCCGAAACGGAAAGCGGACTTTGAGAGAAGCTTTCGTGCTACGTAGCTTGTTACATAAATCCTTTGGAATTATGGATCGAAGGCTATATATGTCCTCGAAAACCAATGTGTAAAGCATTTTTGCGATTAAATTTCACTTGAATTTTATAACTCGCTCCCTAATAAACCCCCCCATTCTTCCCTCTTTCAACAAAAATGCTTAAACCCTAAACAAAAAAGATTCGGAATTGCGAATTCCTGCGGCTTTCATCGTTCGCCTCCTCTGCAATCAAACGGATCTCAATGTTTGCTGCTTCGGTGAGGACATTAATCTCTCCATCTCTTGCGTCCTTCCCTCTTCATCTCCCTAAACCAGCTCTCTTCTCTAAGGCTCTTCGCGTCTCCCGTCATCCTCTCGCCGATTCCGCCTTCGCGCTCACCAGATTCCCCCTCGATTCGCTTCGTTCCGCGGTCTCCAGAAGGGAACTACAGACGGACGCGGCATCTAAGCCGTTCTCCTCCTCCTTCTCCGCTCCCGGCGAGATACACGTCGTCGTGGGTCCTATGTTCTCCGGGAAAACCACGACGCTTCTCCGCCGAATGCTCGCGGAGAGGGAAAACGGGAAGAAGATAGCGATTATCAAGTCGGATAAAGACACAAGGTACTGTGTTGAATCGATAGAGAGTCACGACGGAGAGAAATTCCCTTGCTGGGCTCTCCCGGATTTATCGTGTTTCAAAGAGAGGTTCGGATTGGATAAGTACGAAAATCAATTGGATGTGATTGGGATCGACGAAGCTCAGTTCTTCGGAGACCTATACGAGTTTTGCCGTGAAGCTGCCGATAAGGAGGGCAAAACGGTCATTGTAGCTGGATTGGACGGGGATTATCTGAGGAGGAGGTTCGGGTCGGTGCTGGATATAATTCCGATTGCGGATACGGTGACGAAGCTGGCGTCAAGGTGTGAGGTGTGTGGGAAGAGAGCTCTGTTTACGCTGAGGAAGACGGAGGAGAGAGAGACGGAGTTGATCGGAGGAGCCGAAGTTTATATGCCCGTGTGTCGGAGTCACTATGTGAGCGGTCAAGGCGTTTTGGAGACCGCTCGTGCCGTTTTAGATTCTTCCCAACAAAACGCAACGCACGATGTAGTAGCAGCAAGTCTCTCCCCTCCGTTTTAATTGGCGTTTTGTTCTGCTTTGTTAATTTCAAACCCTCTAGAGATATCGGGGCTTTAGAAAAGAAAAATATGTTTTTGAAAAGGGTTTTTATTGGATCAGTTATTAGCTTTGGTTTTGGAATTTTAATTGTGAGGCTGCTCGTCGTCTTAATCAGAGTGATATTAACTAGGAGGATATGGGTTCAATCGGATTTAGTGAAACCTATGCCCCAGTTCTCAAATCTCAAGCAGGAAACAAAAGTCCGCGGGAAATGAAAATATGTGTTCTTATTTTAAATAAGTCAATCGACGATACAATTTTTCTACGTTGAACGCAACGATATCATATAATAAAACTAAGCTCATCATTTGCTATACAACCTCACCATCGAGACAGTGCAGAGAATCATTCATTGCATAACTCAATTCTACGGTGTTTCAATGTTCACAAAAAAGATGTATGCAAGTGCTCTGATTTTTCCCGAGCTAAGTCAGCCAATAACTCAGATTTGTATTCAGTCTCGTCGCCTCCGCTTCTCCCGCCTTGACTCTTTCCGTTCTTCATCCGCGCTGTGCCGCGAAGAAGAGGAATTCTTCACCTTGTAATGCTTTGTATGCTTCTTGTGGCTACTTCTCTTCTCTCTAGAAGATTCTCTCCGCTTTCTCCTTGATCTTGAGCCTTGCTTATCCCGGCTGTGGTAGTCGCTGGACGAATCGCTCTCTGAATCATTGTTTCTATGCCTATCCTTCTTGGAACGTTTTCTCCTCCGTTCATCTCCTGAGGATTCACTCGAAGATGGATCATTTCCGCCACTCCGCTTTCTTGGCGACTTCTCTCTCTTTTTTATACTCTTTTCTTCTTCAGACCCGAGTGTGAGGCTGCTCGTCATCTTCTCCTCCGATTTCTCTTTCGATCCAGGTCTTCTCTCAGAAGATGCATCGGATTTGCCTTTGGACTTGCTGTCTTCTACCATTGGCTTGGTTCCTTCTGGGTACGTGACATCAGAAGGTACTTCGAAACCTAGTTCTTTCCCTAGAGATTCTAGAAAATCACCAGCTATCAGTCGGTTCAATGTTGTTGCAGCCGCTTCATTCTTCTTTGCTTGACCCTCTTCTCTCTTTCCATTCATTGGTTGTTCTTCATCATCTTCAGAATCATCAGAGAAAATGGCCTGCAAGTGAACATGACCGAATATTAATCGACTGAAAATATCAAAGTGAGTTAGCATAAACTTTCTCAGACAAAGACACCCTCTTTACCTTGTAAAGATCAACAGGTCTCTCCACGTTCTCCACTTGTACCTCCACTTCAGGCTCTTCTACTGATGTCTCTTTCTTAGGTTCTTGTAAATCAGAGACTTGACGTGCGGAAAGGCTTGCTTCCGACCCAGATGCAGCTTTCACTGTATCCGGCAAGAATATGAGAGAATCCATTTTGTTTCTCGCTCGCGGAGCAGCTGCAGGCTGTAAAATTGAACGGAAAATATATAGACTGAATCAAGCATTAATTTTTTACGCATAAGCAAGAACATGACACTGAGAATTGCCTAATGTACCCCTTGTTGGGGTTGTTTCTAAAACGTAATACAATGAGCACGTCTACTATGACAAAAATAACCAAAGGAGATCAAGTAGAAAGCAGTGTCTGCTCGTCTTTTTTTTTTCTTCTCTTAACATGCACATCATTCATTGTTAACATATCTTATCACATCTGAGTAAAATTGCATTTAATTTGATTAAGGTCATGATTATGCAAACTCATCTGTGCAAACTTTCACCAACAAGTGCGTTCCAGAACAAGACATCATAGGACAATCTAGTTTTTAGTGCTAGTGTTCAACGAGTGTAAGCTTTAAATGAAAATCAGGAGGGAGAAGCAATGAACCACTTATTTACCTTTCCCATGAATGGATCAGGGAGATCAAAACGTTTGCACAAAAGAGGTGAAGGACGCCATTGGAACTCTTCCCTTTTAGGGTATGTCTTATTCGATTTAATGTCTACCACTCCAGTGTCTTTCATTTGCTGTAAAACAAAAATTACATATGAGCATAGAACCGCCAGTGAACAGAATAACTGCAATGAAGATTCTGTAGACATACCTCTGTTCCACCAGAAGTAAACTGCAGCCCTCCTGCAAGGAAGTCGATAGGCTGTTCAGTAGCACGTCTGACCTCCTTGTAAGCTTTCCCTTTCTCAATTGCCTCAGCTGCAGCCTCAAAGTCCAGCCTCTCTTGAGCACGAGCTGATTCCGACATGCTGTTGACTCTATTGGAATCTGTTGTACGTAACCCTCCTTTGTATTTCTCCTTGAGAAACTGCTCAAATCTTTCTTGTTTTGCCAGGTCATCTTTGAAAGGCTTGACAGCATCTGCTGCCTCTTGCTATTTCAAGGAGAGAAAGATATAAACAAGTCTTGAATGTTAGTGCAAGGGAAACAAAGGCAAATCACTTCCTTGAAACACATCTACCAAGTGTAATCAGGCTAAAATACTTATAAGGTGTAAAGTTGTTTACTTACAGATGAAGCTGAATTAGTGAATGTGTCAGAGAGATTGGTTGGGAATTGGAAGGATCCTCCAGAAGAAGCAGAAGTTTCAGTTTCTTTCAAACTTTTCTGTAATGGCCTTTCCCCTAGTAAGCTGCCACGCGTTTCTGCAGTCATTTTCTGCACGCTTGGAGAGACATTAACATCTATTAGCAGCTTACTTTGATCACTGCGCTTTTGTTGCTCCTCCCACAGCCTTCTTACATAGTAGTCATGACCGTTACCTCCCCGAAGAAAATCAAACAACTGATTTGATTCGTTCTTCTCTCTAGAAAGATCCTCGTATAGTTTCCCGCAACGGGAAACAAAAGTTGCAAATCCATCGATCAAAAGTTTCAGATTATTATCTTCAGGGGGTGGAACATCTGTTGGAGCAGAAGCAGTTGGCTTAGTCTCAGCCTCCCGAGGACCAGAAAACTTATGCCGGGCCACAAAGTCCTTCGGGATTTTCGGAGGATCAAATCTAATACGATATAGAAAAACACAATAATATTAATTAGAGTATTATGCAGATATAAGTAAATGGTCGTAATCAGAAAAGTATGAGAGCAAGAGCTCCACTGGACGTGCAATTGTGTGATGACATTGAGTTAAAAATTAGTTTGTTATACCTCTCTACACTGTAGTCCGAATTTGAAGCAGCTCCAAATCCTGGCAGAACGTTATGCTCTTTTGAGGTTAACCTCAGTCTATTGTCATTGCTCGGTTTTGCTGGCTGTTCATCGTCTATGACATAAGTCTGATCAAAGTCATAACCTGAAAACAAGCGATTGATGAATCTAAAACTAACACTTCAACGTATCAAGCAGGATTTTGCACATTTTACCAGTATTATTCTTTTCCAAAAGTAAATTACTTTTGACTGACAATGGTTTGCTTTCTCGAGAATTTACAGAAACAGTTCAAACTCAACAGAGATACGAAAAACAACCATGATTAGGGAGAGATCCATCCTGTTCTTACCAGCATAGACATCTTCATCCTCGACATCAAGCTCCTCAAGTGCCCCAATGCCAAAACCAGGAGCAATCTTTCCTGCTGATTGTTCAACTCATATTAGCAACTAACGCACCCCATGAGTAGTTTGCATGCAACAAATATGCCAAGCAAAAGCTGGCATAGAGATACGCAATAGAGCATGTACGTGTCTTTCAGCAAAGAAAAGAAAAAAAAAACAAAGCCAAATGGTGAGTCAAGTTCTTACATTTGGGTCCGAAAAGACTTTCCTTCATTGACAAAGGTTTTCTGTAGCCAGCCTCCTTACTGGCAGACAAGCGAGATCTTTTCTTTTCTACAATTCAGAAAAATGAAATGCAAGTTAATGACCAAGAATGCTCTGACAGCAGGAACATCATAAAAGTCCAAACTAGGTACCTCTAAATTCAGGAGCATGCTTAAAAGGATCATATCCTAAACCATGCAGATCCTGTTTTGGATTGAGAACATATACCTGTAACAGATAATGTACGAACAAAGAAAATCATCACAATCAATGTATCTGAGAGTACTATCTAAACTCTAAAGAACTTCTGCAGCAGATTAGAAGCTGTATTCACAGTCCTATATTTATTCTGATACGAGATTTAGATAGAAAAGTTGAAGAAAAATATGAATAATAGATGTATGACACCAGTAGCAACTACAATCAACAACATATAGTTCGTTTGCAAAGAGAAACTAGAAAGTTAACTCACAGGAGTGGTTTCAGAAACTTTAATATCTTCATTAAACTGTGGATCCAGAGAAGTTCCCACTTCAGTATCCAAAACCAGTGAGTCCGAAGTTTCCTTCGTATTCTCATCAGCAGAGAAGGCTAAGAATGCTTTTCTAGCTTCCCTACGAGCATCTGCACCGACGAAAGTATCAAAGAGAGACACATGTTAAAATATACTCAAAATACATATTTAGGAGTAAAATCAAAAGGAAAAAACAAAACAGGGTAGATTGCTGTTAATTTCCAAAATAAAAAGTACTGACAGTACCCAATGCACAAGCGAAATTATGGATCCGTGCATGTTAAACAAATTTCAAACCTGAACTAGCACGCATATCCTTTATTGAATGACCACGCCGCCATCCCATCTTTAGCAAAAGTTTGACCCCTGAACAAAAGAAAGAAGCATATGTGTGAGATCAGGATTTATTTACTTATTGCATTGGAGAAAATAAAGGGAACGAAAAAAATGTAGGTTTTGCAAAATATTAAAGAGCCTTTTAGAAACTAACCAATTGACTCTGAAACTGGAGCAACAAGTTCGTCATGCACTGGGCCAGGAATGGCTGATGGCCTGTGATACAGTAAAAAAGTTGTTACAAACAAAGAATAAATATACAGATGAAACTTCATAGCCAACTCATATGAAGAAAAAGAACCTTAAGTTGTAGCAACTTCTTATAGAAATTAGACTAACACACAATGTATAAAACATTATTACTCATGCCAAATAAAAACGAAGCAACCCTGAAAAAAACAGCTTAAACATAGCTCCTAAGAAACTTCCAAATGATTGCAACGTGTAGTGGAAAGATTAATAAGAAAGAGTGGGAAATCCGATCCACATTTCAATTCTGATCAGGCTACAACAATGCATGAAAAGCATTAAGGAATATGACACAAAAGTATACAGAGACCTTTCATGCTGTTCCTTCTCAGCTTGCTTGCGAGAATGTTCGGCTGCTGTAAAACCAAATGTGTCAAATTGTGAGCTCGCAGACAGTGACTGGCCCTCCAACTCCTGAAATGCAAAAGCATTTAGAGTGGCTCAACATCGTTCCACATATTGGACGTCTTCCACAGAGAATAAAATTACCCACTTGCCATGATACCATTGAGAAGTGTTTAAGAAAGATTATGCAATAAGCGGTAATCAAACTTTGACGAGCTTAAACACTAACGAGTTGAAATAAAGCTTTAAAGAATCTAACAAGGAAAAGAATATGAAACGTACCGCCCTTTCATCTTCATCTAGGAAGTCTGAAATACTTTGCTTTCTCGCTCCAGCCCTATTCTTCCTTGATGACGTAAATGACTGTGGAGCCCAGCCTGGAATTCAATTTAGATTGTAAACAGCAAAGTACAGATAATAATAATCTAAAAACATCCAAGTAATTAAAATTTTACCCTCTTTTGACCCCACTGTATTGTAATACCCAGCAGAATATCCACCAGTAAATGCTCCATGGAACCTTCTCCGGCCTTCTTCATCAGTCACCTGAGTATGCAAACTTCAGATGTTAGCAGCTTTCAATAGAATATAACTATATACAGATAGACGTTATTTCCAGGAATACAAATCATGCCATCCGCATTAAGAACCTGCGCAAGGAATTGTAAGCAATACCATGCATCCATTTTTAACTTAAGGAAAAAATTGTCAACATAGATTGCTTCGATAAATTTGCATCTAGTGACCAAGGAAGGTGCCAACATTTATACATGCATATATCAAAATACCTTCAAGGCAACGCCTATATGCAGATGATCAAGCAAATAACTATCCATAGATACATTAATGAGCGAGAATAAACACAGCAAATAACAAAATCTCGGATAAACTTGATTCTCAGTACTAAACCAGCTCCAAGAGATAAATTCAAATCGATTTCATGCTAAAGTTAATTCCCGTAAACTGAATTTTTTTTCAAAATGCTTAAGCTCCCACTACTCTAATTTCAAAACCTTGAAGAAAAAGAGCTGAAATCGGAATGTCTCAAAGTTAATCCCTCTAACCCTCTCGGCATAAAACTAATTAAGCTCTCTACATTAAGTTGAAAATATCAGAAGCAAACACACCGGAATAAAAACTCCATGTTCATGGACAAAGCGGTTCTCGCGATGTTTGATTTCCCTATTCATCCGCAACTAAATAGACGACTAGAAGAATCAAAGACTCACCTCTTGCTTCCAAGCAGGTAGAGTTCTTAGGTTGCCTGAAGCCCCAGCGACGGCTTTCTTCTTCCGGCTCGCGATTTCTTCCTCGCGCTCTATTGGTGTCCCGTGAAAGACGAAATCCTCCTCGTCTGACCCCATTCTCTTCGCCACCGAGAAAACCAGCAATCGCAGATTCCTAATGAGCAAGGAGTCCCGGAGCGGAATCAGAGTCGAGAATAATGTAGGAGATATGGGCCTACCTCGGGTCTATTTCAGCCCATTTAAGTTTTGATTTATTTACCTTTAATTAATTTCCCATTTTTCTTTCTAAGGGATTAAAATTATCTTCACGCGCCGATTCTAGCTGGGAAGAAGTGGAGTTCACGCGCCTTTGCGTCTTCCGTTTGCCCTAATCGACTCGGTTAGAGAAGGCGAAGGAGAGAGAAATTCCTCCGATAAGATTCCGTACAATCCGATCGACTTCCCGCCTCCTGATCTCGCCGCGACTCGGTTGACTCGTCTGCTCTCCGGCTTGGATCTTGTTTATTGGCGCTTCGAACCGTGTTGACTCAGTGACGGTGAGTTGAGATAATTCATATATCTCTGTTTTCTCATTTTTCATCTCCCCTCCTTATTCGTTACGTGACTGCACCGTATGCGGATCTTCGTGTACGATTACCTTACACCGTAATCTGATTAATTCTGTAGATTAAACGATGGATCCAATGGATATAGTCGGCAAATCCAAGGAAGACGCTTCGCTTCCGAAAGGTTAGTTATTAAAAAAACCGTTCTTTCGATCCCCTGACCATTAATCATTATCCATTTGTTCTTTAATTGTGTGTACTGGTTGATTTTCGACTCCTTTTAGATTTTGGAATTAAGTCTTGATGTTTTTGAATCCACTGTTATGGATCATTGAAGGATACTGAATAGGATTCGTGAATCTAGCTCGATATATATGTGCAGCTTGAGGGTTGAGCATCATGTTAATCACAGTTTGTTTTGTTGCTAAGAATATTATGATTGTTCTGTTGATTTTTCAGCTACGATGACTAAAATCATAAAGGAGATGTTACCCCCAGATGTCCGCGTTGCTAGAGATGCTCAAGATCTTCTGATTGAGTGTTGTGTAGGTAAGATCATTGATTCCCTGGGTTTTCTCTACTTCTCCTCGTTAATACTTTCACTTGCTCCACATTTGGGATTCACTCGAGTTATTGGTTTTCTTACTGTGTTTTAATTATAGACATTTGCTTTGCAGAGTTTATAAATCTTGTTTCTTCGGAATCTAATGACGTTTGTAACAAAGAGGACAAACGGACGATTGCCCCTGAACATGTTCTCAAGGCACTACAGGTTTTGTATTACATTGAGATTTCTATCCATGTGACCCCTTTACCATCAACAAAAAAGACACCCTTTCTAATAAAAATACATAACCTTATCCTAATGATATGAGTTCTGTTTTTAAAACTCGTGATTTTGCTATGAACAGGTTCTGGGTTTTGGAGAATACATTGAGGAAGTCTATGCTGCGTATGAGCAACATAAGTATGAAACCATGGTAATAATCATCTGCTTATTATCCTACTCTTTAAGGCCGAGAAGAAGAAGATTATACCCTTAACATTAACTGTCTACTACATTTGCAACTCTATAGCAGGACACACAGAGGAGCGTGAAATGGAACAGTGGAGCTCAAATGACTGAGGAGGAAGCAGCAGCAGAGCAACAACGTATGTTTGCAGAAGCACGTGCAAGAATGAATGGAGGTGTTCCGGTTCCTCAACCTGAACATCCAGAAACCGATCAGAGAAGTCTACAAAGCTAATTGAAAATTGTAAGAGTAAGCTTTCTTCGAATCGATAGGCAAAAAAAAAGCATCCATTTAACATTCCCTTGTAAGTGCAAATGCGTCTGTCCTCTGTTTATATGCTCTTAGTATAAATATAAGTTGGTGTTTTATGATCTAAAAACACTCTTGTGATTCAGATGTAATTAGTAAGCATTTCTTGTTTTTATGTTACTTCTTGTCTTGAGAAAAACATGGCGGGTCAGGTCTACAGCAAAGCCTCCGATTCAATGAGTTCACAGAGGGAGTTTGATTTAAATCCCTAATGTTTGTAGATTGGATGGTTTTGGTGATTAGTGTAATTGTACCATTGATATAAAACCAAGATATGTATACGTTCCATGTATCCTTGATGAAGACGACGTGTATGTGTATACAAATATGATCGTAAACTAAATATTAAGAAAAATGTCACGAGTCTTATCGGTGAAGTCTAAAAATATTTCAAAGGCTATGAGATTCAAGTACCTACAATCAAATCAAATATCTATAATTGAGGATGCAAACACCAATTGATTTGTTGGAGACAGATTTACAAATGAGGCTAGGAAAACTGGAAAACTATATATATACTGTATAATATAATACGTCTATTAAATAATTCTTCTAGTAACTTTTGTATCAATGTAGAGTCTTACTCAATTATTGATTTGTTCGTATGTTTTTGTCTTTTGACATTTACGAATAAACATACTGTATGTTGCCACTTTCTTACTAGAAATAATAAAAATTGATGAATGATGACATCATTGAAGCATATAAAGAGTAGGGGTGTGATTCGGATGAGGGGAGAGAGTCGGAGAAGGGCAAGGTACTTAGTTGCTAGGACCATCACCAGAGTGACGTGTCAGTTCGCAGGTCTCTGTTTACTCTGCACCCGACAACAACGAGAATTCAGAACAGGCCTATTTCATATCTCCCTATTTATGACGTCAGTAAATCAAACTATGTAACTTCATACCCTTTTGTAACATTATTATACAATTTGTATTATAGGATCGCTTTACTCGTCGATACAAGACAAAGCCTGTCGAATGTTGAATGCCCCCCCAATGGCACGTCACACCAATCTTTATTATTTGAAAATATTTCGTACTGAATCGAGACTATAAAACAATAATAAAAATTCCATCCATCATTCATGAATAGTTGAATTCATTAAACTTTCCAGTATAAGTTCCATACAAAATAATAAGTATATTAGGCATAAAGACTTGAACCACAATAATTGATGAAATTCATCTGTTTTGGTTTTCAGTCCCACAAAATTATGGGACATAGAAGACTCAAACTCCTTGAAGAACAAAAAAAAAGGACTGGGACGAAAATTTGTTCTTATGAACTTAAGATGGGATGTTGACAGATTTCACTACAGTTTCTTATACTGCAATTGTAGATATTTGTGATTAAGTGATGGGCTTTAACTTTGGTCCATGGAAATTCATACAAAACGCTTTCATTTAGTTGATGATTTTTACCTAAGACCACATGCTTGCCATGATTTATTAAGTTCCGAATGGTGTTGATATTTTTTATAAAAATATTTTAATCGTCTCAGAAGAACAAAAATAAGACTTCAATCTGTCTATGTCAAATTATTTGAGTTGTCTAGTGTTTTTCACTTTTTTTCGTCAACTATTGTTTTTACTTTTCTTGCTAGTAGATTATTGTACTGTCAAAATCTTTTAAAAACAGTTATCGAAATTGTTTGCTATTTAAGTTACAAAATTAAAAAGAACAACAAATCTACATAGCATATATCCTCAATAATCACATATAGGTGACACTGACAGAACTGAAGAAATGGTGAATTCATTCACATGCATTTATATCGATTTAGAATGTTTATATTTTATTGTAATTGTAAAATTATTTGACAATTGCTTTTTTTCATTCTTGTTCTTTCTAGAGAAACACCATTAGATAATTATGGATAATGTATATATTAGTCGACAATAAAGTGTTTGCTCTGACATTTATTATTTAAAAAGTAATGACCATTTAATCATTTCTTTCACTTTTATCTTTCTCTCTCCTACTCTACCGTAAAATAAATTTTTATGTGGACGAAGAAGAAAATATGAAGAAAAGAAGGAGAAAGAAAGAAGAAGAGGAAAAATGAGAAGGGGAAAAACTGATAGAGGATTCTGAAGATGGAGACGGAGGTCGATGATAGTGTTGGAATGATGGTGATGGTGGCAACGGGGCATCGACAACGGCGGCAACGGCAACTATGCGACAGTGGTAAAGACAACTGTGACAACGACGGCGACAACCACAACGGTAGTAACAGTATCGTGGTGGCCGGTCGTGACAAAAATACAACGATAACTTTGTTAACTTTGTTAAGTTAACAAAGTTATTTAAACAATAACACATATTTTCTATGATGTGATAACTTGGATAACTTGTTAACATGATAACTAAATTAACAAGATAATTTTCCATGAATAACTGGGTTCACATTTAGTTACAGAATAACTGATTTAACAAGTATGATGGATAACCGATTTAACAAGTATTTTTTCACAATATGTTAATTTGTTTAACATGGTAACTGCATGTTAACTACATAATAACAATGTCAGCTTGCGTGAATAATATTTCTAGACAGATCGTAAATAGTGTTTTCCAGCGAATGGTAAATAGTGTTACCGGGTTTTTTCATCGACAACCAAGTTTTCAGACCAATGATATGTTCTGTAATTAAGCATAATAAAAAGGATTTTTTAGAGTAAAAAAATTATTTCTCTTTCCTATTTATTTAATTTACATTTATTTATTCCTACTTATCTAATTATTAAATTATATATATATATATATCTATTAATATCACCCTTCTTTCTAATCCATTCATTTGAAAATCTGTTTAGAAAACATCTTTAATATGAGAGGGCTGTATGTAGTAGATTTGATATAAAGAAGGAATTGGTAAGTGTACTAAAACACTTTTTACCGTATAAAGATTGAAGTCAAAAAAAGGGGAGGAGTCAAACAAAATGAGGCTCTTTGTGATTACCCCACATCGAAAATGAAACAACACACACTTTGTCCCCAGATTCCTTTCTTTTGTCATTTCTCGTGTTTCTCCCAAAGTTATTCAACAAAACACAATCCTAGTTATTCTCTAATTTCTCAAAAGCCAAATAATACAACAAAGTACTAGTACTATTAAATAAACAAAGATCCACATTTTTTCTTAAAATAACGCCTACGCTCCGACGCTCATAATCATCGGCGAAACAAAGAGGTTAAGAAGAATGGCGGTATTACGAAGAATTGAATAAGTAAAGATCATGAACATCATTAAGCTGATCTGAAAAAAAAGATAATTAGAGAAACAAAAATCAGTTTATTCTTTTCCTCTTCAGTTTATTCTATTTGGAGCTAAAATTAATCCCAAGTCGAATCACTTGACACCTATATTGAACTAAAAAGCAAAAGACAAATCTACACAATGAAACTATTATATTTCTCTTTTCTTTTTCTCCTTTGTTTTCGAAAAATCATCTACAAAGATGAGTTGGTGGGTCCAGTCACAGTCGATTCTCTGTCAATGTATTATCTTCTCACTCACACCAACACACTCACAACGACAAGAGAGAGAGAGAGAAAAGAGTGAAGAGAGAGAGAGTTATAGTCGCCAAATAGACCAAACCCTGAAGTTAAATTCACACCAGCTACTTTGATCATTACCACATCCATAACCACACTCTCTCCTTTTCTCTCTCTCTCTCTCTTTCTCTAAGCTTCATCTTCTTTCAATGGCGAAAGGAAATTCACACGACTTTGCCTCCAAGAGACACAACAGTTTCCACTGGACACGAAAAGTCGGATCAGACGAAAACGACGAGGTTTCTTCCCATAACCCTCTTCATGACAACACCAAACACGATCCCAAACACAATCCTTCCTCTGCCTCCTCTTCCTCTACTGTAATCACTCCCAAAAGGAAACTCCAATCCTTCGCCGTTACTCGTCTCCGGTCAGTCATCGCTTCTCTCAGCAGAGCCCGACCCGGAAACCACTCCGGACTCGGATCACGGGTCGTGGGTACACTTTTCGGATCCCGTCGCGGACACGTGCATTTCTCAATCCAGAAAGATCCGACTTCCCCTCCGGCGTTTCTAATCGAACTCGCCACTCCCATCAGTGGATTAGTCAAGGAGATGGCTTCAGGACTCGTCAGAATCGCTCTGGAGTGCGACAAGGCCAAGGAGGAAGAAAAAAAAGAAGGAGAAAACGGAAATCTCCGCCACGGCGGAGGAGATAAGACGAAGACGGTGATCCCACGGCGGTTGGTGGAGGAGCCGATGTGGAGGACTTATTGCAACGGGAAAAAGTGTGGGTTCGCGACGAGGAGGGACTGTGGTGATAAGGAGAAAAGGGTCTTGAAGGCGCTAGAGATGGTTTCCATGGGCGCCGGGGTTTTGCCGGAGACGGAGGAGACATCCGCCGGCGGCGGCGGCGGCGGTGGAGACATAATGTATATGAGGGCGAAATTCGAGCGAATCGTGGGGTCGCGTGATTCGGAGGCTTTCTATATGATGAATCCTGACAGCAATGGAGCTCCTGAGCTCAGTATCTATCTACTCAGAATCTGAGGAAGAAGAAGATGATGATCTTACTACTATCAAGGCCTCTACTTCAAAGGAAGGTCTTAACGGTTAAGTAAGATTTGCCGGTTTAATTACTTAAAACAGTCGGTTAAGTGGTTCTTTGGGGAATTAAAGTAGCGATGTCTAATACTCAAAATTCGTATGTGAATCGAAAACGACATATCTAATTACTGCAAGTCGGGATTAGATGTGAATGTGATCGATCGATCGATAATGTGTTAGAGCAGGTTTTTTATTTTTGGGGTGGGTTTAGAGGTTTTAAATTTTGGTATATGGATTTGGACCGGAGGACTTGTAAATGTATAAATTTCGTCTTTTTAAAATGTGTAATACTCCATCTTTGTTGTTTCAAATGTTTATGTTATAATGGGGGCACCGAGCCTGTAGAATCATAATGATTAAAGTCTCTCCATTTGTTTCACATTCCATTAGTATTTTGGTCACTAAATCATGCTTTAAAGTGTAAAACCATCATTGATTTTCTCTGATCCAAGAATAATAATACCCCATAGACTGCATTGTATGGACCATTTGGACCATACATTATAAAGAGTACGCGTATCGACTATAACGACGCATTATATTTATTTTTTATATCCCGGTATGTGGGTCAATCTATTCAATTCCCAAAATTAAACCTAATTCGGGAGATTTATTACACTGAAAGATTATTTATTAAACGAGTACGGCCAAACCATCAATTTTCTTTAACGTTTAGGTAATTAGTTACAATTTACAACCAATCACAAATCTTCCAAGGGCATTATAGTCATTTAACATACAGAATCAGACGACGTACAATGTTTTACCGGTGTCGTATGTCTTTTCCCTAGTTTCTAAGGCTTTACTTTTTTTGGCTATACCAAATTCTAAACTAGTATTCCCTCCGTTTCTCATATTTTGATATGATGTTTTAGATTTTATGTTTCTTCCTAATAGATTAATTTTATAGATTATATTTAATATATTTCTTTTTTCAAGACAATAAACAAACAAAAAGTAATAGAAAAAGTAAATTTAAATTCAAAAACAAACATGAAAAAGTAAATAATGATTGTTTCTTAATATCTGTGAAAAATCTAAAAAATCAATTTTTGAGAAACGGAAGGAATAGTATATAAATCCCGGGGAGCCTCTGTTTATTTTTATTTTGATAGTAAACCTTTTGCGAAGTTATAATTCAAGAAGTAAAACTCTATAAATCATAATTCGGAAATAAAAATTACATGCATTGTAAAAAAAAAAACTCCTACTACTATATAATTGTTTCCATAATAAACTTTGTCTTTCCCAGAAAAAGCAGGCGCTTGTACATTCACACATTCACAAAGCACAGATCCAATTAAGATTACGCGGCACGATACTCAAGGAACGTGTCTTTTTTTTATTAACGTTAAAGAACATGTTTACTAATAAGAAAAATATTTTTTTCTTCGTGAGAATTTGCAAACGAGACAAAAGCTGATGCCTACAGCAATTAAGATTGTAATAAAAAACATGAAGGAACAAAAAAAAAGGCACGTTGAGTCGTTGATTGCTTTATCCTTGTGCAGTTAACAATTAACATACAAAATTTGACTACAGTTAAAAGCTAGTATTTCTTTCTTTTTTTTTTTTTTTTTTGAACCTTTTGTTATTTCTTTCTTTTTACCGTGATCTTTTAAGAAAAGTTACTGTTTAGCAGTGTTCTTTTGATATATTTTACGTATCACTTAGGGATGTTTGATTTCTTTATATCCTTGCTTTCTTTTAACAAATAAAGTTTTAGATATAACTGAATGAGTCAAATCAATTCATTAGGATACTAACATTAGGAATCCACACACACAAAAAGAGTTGATGTATACACGAAATAAACTAATACAATTATATATGTTAATTTTCGTATATACAGACGTCAGACTCGTATAGTTCAACAGTTATGTAATTAATGGCCACGTTTATAGAATTGAATACGACCTGTGTGTATCAGGACAACCTAATTTTCTATATATGTAAATGGCAGTACTATAGAGTTATTGTTAGAACAAGGGTAAAAGATTATGATGGTGCAATATGTATGTTTCATGGATATATCGTATATTCGAGTGTCTTAAGATTTGATCCTCATTAGTCATTACAATTATAACTGGTTACAATTATAAGCTTCGGCTTCCGTTGCCTAGCTACAGAAGGGCATGGTGTGAAGCATGATGGAGATGCAAACCTCACTTCGCATACATCATAAGCCGAAGCTAAAGCTATTCAAACATGTGTCAAAGGTCAAATCCAATAAATGGGAGTATCAGTCAAGATGTAAAATGTTGGATATATTATATAGAACAACATTTTGAAGGAATTTTTAGGAAATGTTGTTATTTCATAGCGCTCTCTTACCGTTTTTTATAACCAATTCCATGAAGTATCAGAATTGTGTTTCAGCGACAAATATGTTATACTCCATTGTCCATGCCCATCAATTCAAAGTTCAATCATCATGACTCATGATCAACATTATTTATAAGCTAGCTGGAAGCGAGGGAAAACTTAAAATATCCTTAATCAAGAGCAAAGCGATGGCCGAACCCAATTAGTCCAGTGGTTTTAAACCGGAATTTAAACAGAAAACCACAAATACATCAACGACATCATTTTTATTACTAATTTACTATAATCCAAATAGTCCTTCACAAATAGGCAAATACTGTTGTCTTCCCCAATTTTAATGTTTTTGTCTACTTTTTTTTTTTTTTATCCCACCCTACCATTGACGGCTATGAAATAGAAAAGGGAGACACACCTAATGAAGTAATGAGTAATTATACTTTTGCTTTAGATAAAGAGCCGACTTTAGCCGTTTTTACTTTCTTTTTGTTTTTCTGTTCTTTGTCTAATTTTTTTCCTTATTAAAATCCTATATTTAGAGATGAGGTTTAATTGGGAAATAATACTAATATATGATACAGAAATAACGAAATAGGAATACAAATATCGTAACGTTTTAGACTATGTATTTTTGTTTGTGGGACTATGGTTAAGGAATAGTGAGCACTGTATACCACTTTACTATTTTTCAATATAAATGTTGAAAAATATATATGATTGAGACATTTATTTAATTTGGGAGTGGTAGTTCGGAGTCGTATAGACGGATTTTGGAAATGAGATAATTTCACAAGCGGGGTGGGTTTGTATATTACAACTACAAGATGGATCAATAGATTTTTTGGGCCTCCAAGGCGGTCGTTGAGGCATCTCACCTCTCTATTTCGAACTTTATAGTCTACTTTTTTTTTTCCGACAAATATACAATTTTCATTAATTTCAAAGAGTGATTACAAAGACATTATACAGAAGTAGTGAATCACAAATTATTACATACACAAACACTGAGAAAAATACAGCAAAAGGGAATTTGACGATGCTTTCCGAAGAGTAGTCTTACTCGCTAACCGATCAAAAGATCTGTTATTGTCCAACTTCATATTTGATCTTTCTCTGAAGCGATTTGTGTGCAGCATCTCATGGCTGAACTTTCTTTTTGCAAATCGCATCCTAAAAACTGATGTGCTCAAAACATAATTTTGAAAAGTAAATACAATGATACCAAAATTTCTGTACCAAGATCTTCCTAAGATACTGTGTCTCTGAATCGAAGGCATTTTGCAGACATTCGAACTTTATAGTCTACTATGGACCCTCAAATGCTTAAAAAGATATAACTGGTTATGGAAGCTAGAACCCAACCACCGCTCGCTTCATCATATTCTTAACAGGCCTTAAATGTAGATGCCAGAGGCCCATTAAAAAGCACAGTTTCTGACTCTCTTTTTTTTTTTTTTTTGGGTTGACACATTAATGAAAATCGACATCAATAATTTAGTCATAATTCTGGAATTTCTTTCAAGTAAAAAGCTTTTCCTTGAATCACTTTGGTAATGTTTTTCATAACTTCGATCTTCAACCTTGACTCCTGAGTCGGTGCGTCCAAATTCTTCGAGATCAAAAACCGACTTCGCAATCTCATCTTCTTTATTCATTATCCATGGGGTTATGACAATTCTGCAACAACAAGAGAACATTCTAATCGAAGATGGATTCACTTCTTCTCGAAGATTTTGGGCAGAAGGTGGATTTGACCCGACGAATTCGGGAGGTTTTGTTGAACTACCCGGAAGGAACCACCGTGCTCAAGGAGCTTATACAGAACGCTGATGACGCCGGAGCTACCCGGGTCCGCCTCTGCCTTGATCGCCGGGTTCACGGGTCGGGTTCTCTGCTATCGGACTCTTTGGCACAGTGGCAGGGCCCTTCTCTCTTGACCTACAACGATGCTGTTTTCACCGAGGAGGATTTCGTTAGTATCTCCAGAATTGGCGGGAGTGGCAAGCACGGCCAGGCTTGGAAGACTGGTCGATTTGGGTATATTTGGTTTCCTTCTCCCTGAACTATTGCTTCCTTTCTTGCTTATGAAGACATCAATTTCATTAGCGAGTTGAACATGTATTAAGCGTTTACCTACTATAATAATCCTTCCCTCGTTTCCTGATTACTGTTCTGACTTTGATATTATAGGGTTGGCTTCAATTCGGTATACCATTTGACTGATATACCTTCTTTCGTGAGTGGTAAATACGTGGTACTGTTTGATCCTCAGGGTGCTTATCTTCCAAATATATCTGCAGCAAACCCAGGGAAGAGAATTGATTTTGTTGGTTCTTCAGCTCTGTCTCAGTATGAGGATCAGTTTACTCCTTACTGTACCTTTGGATGTGACATGAAAACTCCTTTTCATGGTACTTTGTTCCGTTTCCCTTTGAGGAGCCCAGAGCAGGCAGCTTCTAGCAGGCTTTCAAGGCAAGCGTACTTTGAAGACGACATTTCTTTGATGTTCGATCAACTTTTCGAGGAGGGCGTTTTCTCGTTGCTCTTTCTTAAATGTGTATTATCTATTGAGATGTACACATGGGATGCTGGTGATCCAGAGCCCAAAAAACTTTATTCGTGTTCGGTCAACTCACCAAAGGATGATACTGTGTGGCATCGGCAGGCAGTTCTTAGACTGTCGAAGACATCTATTTCTGGAGATAGGGAGATGGATGCATTTACTCTGGAATTCTTGAGCGAGTCTGTAAATGGAAGCCAAAGTAAACGAAGAACAGACAGTTTTTACATAGTTCAGACAATGGCATCCGCGTCTAGCAGGATTGGTTCGTTTGCTGCCACTGCATCCAAAGAATATGATATTCATTTGCTGCCTTGGGCTTCAGTTGCAGCTTGCATATCAGATGATTCATCAGAGGTACTGTGCGATTTTAATTGTGCTTTTTTGCTCCATGTTGCAACTTCATGTACATTCTGGCAGTACTGGATATACAACTGCTGCATGCTTTTCGAATCTTTGTAACTGCTTTTGGATTGGATTTTCTCATATTTCTTTTGGAGTTCACTCTGTCTTCATATGGTTTTGACAGAATAATTTCCTAAAGCTTGGGCATGCTTTCTGCTTTCTTCCATTGCCTGTACGAACTGGATTGACGGTACAAGTCAACGGATACTTTGAGGTGTCATCAAATCGTCGCGGAATTTGGTATGGAGAAGATATGGACAGGAGTGGGAAAGTTCGTTCAGCCTGGAATCGGCTTCTCCTGGAAGATGTGGTAGCACCCACTTTTGCACGATTGCTTCTTGGTTTGAGAGAAGTGCTCCATCCCAGGGATTCTTACTTCTCCTTATGGCCGAGTGGATCTTTTGAAGCACCATGGAGCATTTTAGTTGAGCAAATTTACAAAAACGTCTGCAATGCTCCTGTGCTGTTTTCGGATCTTGAAGGGGGGAAATGGGTGTCCCCTGCCGACGCTTACCTTCATGATGAGGAATTCTCAAGGAGCAAAGAACTTGGCGATGCCTTGCTGCAGCTTGAAATGCCTATCGTGTGCCTCCCAAGACCAGTTTTTGATATGCTTTTGAAGCACCCTTCCTTTTTTCTTCCAAAAGTGGTTACTCCAGATAGAGTGCGTAACTTTCTCAAAGGATGCAAAACACTTTCAGCTTTGGAAAAATCTTTGAAGCTAGTATTATTGGAGTATTGCCTGGATGATCTGACTGATGATAGTGTTTGCACACAAGCCAGCAACCTGAAACTGCTTCCATTAGCAAATGGTGACTTTGGCTTCTTTTCTGAAAGTGCAGAAGGTGTCTCCTATTTTATTTGTGACGACTTGGAGCATATGCTTTTACAGAAAGTTTATGACAGAGTAATTGATAGGAACATTCCTCCAGGTTTATATGGCAGACTTTTTGCAATTGCAGAGTCACAAACAGCAAATCTTACAATTTTCAGTATCCAAAATTTGCTTCAGTTATTTCCTAGGCTTGTACCTGCTGAATGGAAATACAGAACCAAGATTTCCTGGCATCCAGACTCCAACCCAGATCATCCTTCGTCATCATGGTTTGTTCTCTTCTGGCAGTATCTTGAGAAAAAGTGTCAGAGTCTTTCATTATTCTATGATTGGCCAATCTTGCCATCCACATCTGGCTATTTGTATATAGCCTCTCCGCAATCAAAATTGATCAACGCGGAAAAGCTTCCTGATGCAGTCAGAAATGTCTTAGAGAAGATTGGTAGCAAAATATTAAACAGCAATTTTAAAGTTGAACATTCAGACTTGCCCTCCTTCGTTTCGGATGCTAGTTACACAGGCGTCTTAGAATCCGTTTTTGATGCTGCCTCTTCAGATATGGATGGGGTACAAAATTTAATTTATAATTTGAATGTTGAAGAGAAGGATGAACTTCGTAGTTTTCTTTTGGATCCAAAATGGTACATAGGACATCAGATTGGCGATCTATACCTCAGAATCTGCAAGCATTTGCCCATTTATCGTGTGTATGGGGAAACATGTGCTCAAGAACCCGATTATTCTGATCTTGTTAATCCTCCTAAGTACTTACCTCCATTAGATGTGCCTGCCTGTCTTCTAGGATGTGAGTTTATTCTAAGCTGCCAAGGCAGCGAAGATGATGTTTTCTCGAGGTACTATGGCATTGAGAGAATGAGGAAAAGTAATTTCTACAGACAGAATGTTTTTAACAGAATTGAAGTTTTGCAACCTGAGATTCGTGATCAGGTGATGGTTTCTATTTTGCAGAATCTTCCACAACTGTGTATGGAAGATAGATTCTTAAGGGACGAATTGCAGAACCTAGAGTTTGTTCCAACTGTAAATGGTCCTCTTAAACGCCCATCTGTTTTATATGATCCTCGTAATGAAGAGTTATATGCTTTGTTGGAAGATTCAGATTGTTTCCCTGGAAGTGGATTCCAGGGATCTGCGATCTTGGACATGCTTCAAGGTTTGGGCCTTAGAACAACTGTTTCTCCTGAGACAATTTTAGAGAGTGCACGATTGGTGGAGCGACTGATGCACATGGATCTGGAAAAGGCTCATTCACGAGGTAAAGTGCTTTTTTCATTTTTAGAAGTCAATGCTGTGAAGTGGCTGCCTGATCAGTCGAGTGAAGATGATGGAGCTATAAACAGGATATTTTCAAGAGCTGCGACGGCTTTCAGACCACGAAATCTGACATGTAACCTTGTTAAGTTCTGGAGCGAACTTAAAATGATTTGCTGGTGCCCCGTTTTAGTGTCTGCTCCATTTGAAACTTTACCATGGCCAGTTGTGACATCTACTGTTGCTCCTCCGAAGCTTGTACGTCCGAAAACAGATATGTGGCTTGTGTCTGCATCCATGCGGATACTGGATGGTGAATGTTCTTCTACAGCTCTTGCATATAACTTGGGGTGGTTATCACATCCAGGAGGAAGTGCAATTGCGGCTCAGTTGCTTGAACTTGGAAAGAACAATGAAATTCTGATTGATCAGGTTCTTCGGCAGGAACTAGCTTTGGCTATGCCAAAGATATACTCAATTCTTGCAAGCTTACTTGGTTCAGATGAGATGGACATAGTTAAGGCTGTACTTGAAGGTAGTCGCTGGATCTGGGTTGGGGATGGATTTGCAACTTTGAGTGAGGTTGTTCTCGATGGCCCTCTTCATCTTGTTCCCTACGTTCGTGTCATACCTACCGACTTAGCTGTTTTTAGGGGACTGTTCGTGGAACTTGGTGTTCGAGAATTTTTAACTCCATCTGATTATGCTGATGTTTTATGTAGAATAGCTGTAAGGAAAGGTACTTCACCTCTTGATCCACAAGAAACCAGGGCAGCTGTGCTAATTGCGCAGCAGTTGGCTGAAGCGCAATTTCTTGACAAAGTCACAATCTATTTACCTGATGTTTCTGGTCGACTCTTCCCTTCAAGTGACTTGGTCTATAATGACGCTCCATGGTTGACTGCAACAGACAATCATAACAGCTCATTTAGTGCCGAGTCTACAATGCTATTGAATGCGAAAAGAACAATGCAAAAATTTGTCCACGGTAACATATCAAAAGAGGTAGCAGAGAAACTTGGTGTTCGCTCACTTAGTAGAGTCTTGCTGGCGGAAAGTGCTGATTCAATGAATTTTAGTTTATCTGGGGCTGCTGAGGCATTTGGACAGCATGAGGCATTAACCACAAGACTTAAACACATACTAGAAATGTATGCTGATGGGCCTGGGATTCTTTTTGAGCTGGTTCAAAACGCGGAAGATGCAGGAGCTTCTGAGGTGACATTCCTTTTGGATAGGACTCATTATGGAACTTCCTCACTCCTTTCTCCTGAAATGGCAGACTGGCAAGGCCCGGCTCTGTATTGTTTCAACAAATCGGTTTTCACTCAACAAGATATGTATGCCATCTCACGCATTGGTCAAGAAAGCAAACTTGAAAAACCTTTTGCGATTGGAAGATTTGGGCTGGGATTTAACTGTGTTTATCATTTCACAGATATCCCGGCATTTGTTTCTGGAGAAAACATCGTTATGTTTGATCCTCAAGCCAATCATTTGCCTGGCATCTCTCCAACTCACCCTGGCTTGCGGATTAAATTTGCTGGAAGAAATATATTGGATCAGTTTCCTGACCAATTTGCACCATTCTTGCATTTTGGTTGTGACTTAGAGCATACATTTCCTGGAACACTCTTTCGGTTTCCTCTTAGAAACGCCAGTGTTGCTCCCAGAAGCCAAATAAAGAAAGAAATATATGCTCCTGAAGACGTGTTATCCCTCTTCACTTCCTTTTCTGGAGTAGTTTCGGAGGCTTTAATTTTCCTGCGGAATGTAAAATCAGTATCCATTTTTATCAAGGAAGGAGCTGGTCATGAAATGCAGTTACTGCATCGTGTTTGCAAAGATTACAATGTTGAGAAAGATACTGAACCAAAGCCATCTAGTCAAGTGTTTAGTCTTCTTGATGAAAATCTTTCTGCTGGAATGAATAAAGATCAGTTACTAAAAAAACTAAGCAGCACTGTAGTTAAAGATCTCCCGTATAAATGCCAGAAGATTGTGGTGACCGAACAAGATTCTTCGGGCTTTACTTCACATGGATGGATAACAGGTGAATGTCTGAATGCTGGGGTAAGTAAGAAGCACTTGAACCTTCCAGAAATGTCCCATAAGTTAATACCATGGGCCAGTGTTGCCGTGCTTATAAATTCTGTCAAGAGTGATAATGTAGAGAACGTGGCTGCTAGCAATTCTGATATATTTGGGCCGTCCGCAATTTCAAATCAAAGTAGAAGAAATTTTGGGGGGCGTGCATTCTGCTTTCTGCCTCTACCTATAACTACTGGCCTCCCTGCGCATATCAATGCATATTTTGAGTTGTCATCCAACAGGAGGGATCTTTGGTTTGGTAATGACATGGCAGGGGGTGGAAAAGTACGGTCGGATTGGAATCTTTACTTGATCGAGGAAGTTGTTGTACCAGCCTAAGGACATTTGCTTGAAAAAATTGCATCTGAACTTGGTCCATGTGATTTGTTCTTCTCTGTCTGGCCAGTAACTCTAGGAGCAGAACCTTGGGCATCCTTAGTTCGGAAGCTCTACAGTTTTATTGCGAATAAAGGTCTTCGAGTGTTATATACCAAAGCAAGAGGGGGCCAATGGATTTCAACTAAGCAAGCAATTTACCCTGATTTCAGCTTTCCTAATGCTGAGGAGCTAGTTGATGTCCTTGCAGACGCTGGTCTCCCTGTCATTAAAATCTCAAAGTCAGTTGCGGAAAGATTAGGAGAAGCTTGTTCATCTTTGCATTTTATAACACCCCAATTGTTAAGGACCCTGTTGACACGGCGAAAACGTGAGTTTAGGGATAGAAATGGCTTGGTCTTGGCACTAGAATACTGTCTTCTTGATTTAAAAGTTCCTTTTCTGTCTGATCTTCTTTATGGTCTACCCCTGCTACCTCTCGCTGATGGTTCATTTACAACATTTAACAAGAATGGGACTGCTGAGAGAATCTATTTCGCAGAAGAGAATGGGTATGAACTTCTGAAGGATTCACTTCCTCACCAGCTCGTGGACCATGATGTGCCGGAAGGAGTTTATAGTAAGCTGTTGGCTGTAGCACAAAGCGAAGAATCATGCATATGTCTTCTCTCTTGCAGTTTGCTAGAGAAGCTCTTTTTTAAGCTACTGCCAGCGGACTGGCATCTCTCAGAAAAGATACTTTGGACACCTGGCCAACAAGGACATCCAACAGTAGAGTGGATAAGGATACTGTGGAGCTATCTTAAGTTAACTTGTGATGACCTCTAAATATTTTCTAAGTGGCCCATATTGCCAGTTGAAGATCACTGTCTCATGCAACTAACTGTAAATTCAAATGTTATTCGAGATGATGGCTGGAGAGAGAACATGTCTTCATTATTGATGAAATGTGGATGCCGTTTCTTAAATCGTGAGCTTCCCGTAGAGCACCCTCAGTTGGAAACATTTGTTCAACCACCAACAGCAACAGGCATATTGAATGCACTTCTTGCAGTTTCTGGTGGGCAAGAAAACATAAAAGGGATTTTCCTTAATGTTTCAGAAGGAGAATTACATGAGCTACGGAATTTTATTCTTCAGGCAAAGTGGTTTTCTGGTGGACAAATGAATGAGGTCCACTTTGAGACCATCAAACACCTCCCCATATTTGAGTCATACAGAAATAGAAAACTTGTAAGTTTGAACTGTCCAGTTAAGTGGCTAAAACCTGATGGCATCAGGGAGGATCTGTTGGATGATGATTTTGTACGCTTAGACTCAGAGAGGGAGAGAGCTATCTTCAAAAAGTACTTACAAATAGAAGAGCCCTCGAGAATGGAATTTTACAAAGCTTGTGTACTTAATCGTATGTCTGAGTTCCTTTCACAGCAAGAAGCTTTGTTGGCCATTTTGCATGATCTAAATGATCTGGTCGCTGATGATGAATCCCTTCGGTGTGCATTATCTACAACCCCTTTTGTTCTCGCAGCTAATGGATTATGGCAACAACCTTCCAGGTTTATATATCTTATTACCTTTGTCCTATTCTAATACGTTGAATATGTTAATCACAGACTACATCAGCAACTCGAAATTAGCTATCTGTTGGCATTTACGCTCTGTATATGGATATTTCTATAGTTGTCTTCATATTTCTGTCCTCTTTTCAGGCTTTATGATCCTCGTGTTCCTGGGCTACATGAGCTTCTTCACAAAGAAGTCTACTTTCCTTCTGAGAAATTCGTAGATTCTAAGATCCTGGATGCATTGGTTGGTCTTGGACTTAGAACAACTCTGGATTGTGCTGCCTATTTGGATGCTGCTAGAAGTGTGTCAATCCTACATGATTCGGGAGATCTAGAAGCATCGAGATATGGAAGAAGACTGTTCTTCCATATCAAAGCTCTTTCTGTCAAACTAGCATCTAAGACAGGTGAAGCTAATGATGATGAATCACAAAATCTAATGTCCAAGACAAGTGAAGACTCGCCTGATGGAGAAACCTATCCTGAATATGAAGCTGCGACTAGCTATGTTGGGAGCTTGCTCACTGAACAATCGGAGGATGATTTTTGGTGTCAACTGAGGTCTATCCCATGGTGTCCTATTTGTCTTGATCCACCAATAGAAGGAATTCCATGGCTTGAATCAAGTAACTTGGTGGCATCTCCAGATAGAGTGAGACCCAAGTCTCAGATGTTTTTAGTGTCTGCCACGATGCACTTGCTGGATGGCGAATGCAATTCATCATATCTAATTCAGAAACTTGGGTGGATGGACTGTTTAAGTATTGATGTCCTGTGCAGACAACTAATTGAGATATCAAAGTCTTATAAAGAACAGAAGTCTCGTTCATCAGTAAATCCTGATTTTGAGAGCATGCTACAAAGTCAAATTCCTCTACTCTATACAAGACTGCAAGAACATGCTAGGGAAAATGACTTTCTTGCTCTTACAACAGCACTAAATGGTGTTCCTTGGGTGTGGCTTGGGGATGATTTTGTCTCTGCAGAAGTTCTTGCTTTTGATTCTCCGGTGAAGTTTACCCCTTATCTATATGTTGTCCCTTCAGAATTATCAGACTTTAAAGAACTGCTTCTAGAATTGGGCGTGAGGCTTAGTTTTGATGCGGCAGATTATATGAACACTCTACAACACTTGCAGAATGATATAAAAGGATCACCCTTAACAAACGAACAGATATATTTTGTCCTTTGTGTTCTTGAAGCCATTGCAGACTGTTTCTCTGAGGCATCACAAGATTGTGATAGAAATATAGTACTAGTTCCTGATTCTGCTGGACTTTTGGTCCCGTTGGAGGATCTTGTTTATAATGATGCACCATGGGTAGACAGCAGTTCTCTTTCTGGGAAAAGGTTTGTGCATCCTAGCATAAACAATGACATGGCCAATAAATTGGGGATACAATCTCTTCGTTGTATCTCCTTAGTGGATAATGATATTACCCAAGATCTTCCTTNTATAAAAATATTAAATACCAAATATAGTATATTTTACAGTACACAAATTTATGTGTCATCCTTTACACTCGTAATATGCACTCTTTACTTATGCAATGTATACTGTATACATTACTACCAAAAAAAAAAAAAATCATAATATATACAAATGTCTTATGTACCGTTTTAATCGAGAATCAGAGAGATCAGAGTCATATGGAGTAATTGTAACAATTTTTAAAAGACAATTTTTTTAGCTTTGGCTTTTTTTCTTATTTCGTTGTCCTTTTAAATTGTAGTTGTCCTTTTACAAAATGGTTGAAACATTCACCAGAAAATTGAAAGAGATTTGCATATTCCAATTTGATTCCAGTCATGCATGGTTAATACTTAATAGACTAAATTTAATTTAAATTCCAGATTTTTCACCGGAATACATTTAAAAAAATTTATATTGTGAGGAAGAGGAAATAAGGTAGAATTCCGGAAATTGATTTTTAACGATTTAACTAAATGCAATTCCTCAATTCCTAAATAAAAGAAGTTTTGAGTTTTTCACACTTATTAATAAAATTTTACAAAAGACTTTTCTAACCTTATTTTTATTAATTGTTATTTAAATTATTTTTTAATATTAAATGTTATTAGGGCAAATTAAGTAAAAAATGGACAATAATTTCACCTAGAAAATTGAAAATATCTTTCTTTTTGAAACAATTTTTTTTTCTAAAACTATATTTTTTAAGAAACAGAGAGAGGGAGTATCTCTTCCTTAAAACACGAGGCTTAAAGCATTTTTTATCCATAGTTTCTAAAGAGTTTCTTAAGATATATTAAACCAAGAAAAATTATTATAATAATGAATGAGTTCTTAAAAACTTAAAAAACCCACTTAAAAGTTTCTTAAAAAAAAAATTTTAAGAAATTTTTAGTGGGTTCTTAAGTTTTTAAAAACTTCATTTATTATTTTAATAATTTCTATTTGTTTAATATATCTTAAAAAAACTTTTTAGAAACCAAGTATGGAGATGGAGATGTTCTTACTTGTGACCGAATGCCTATATCCATAAAGCATTATGATATTAATTAGTCTTAGTTTTGATTGAATCCATTTTATAAAAGTCTTGGACTCTGTTTATTCCAAACGCGTTAAAAGACTCTATAGAACACATTGAGAAACTGTCTGGAGGAGAATACTCCGTTGACTCTTCAAAATCTGCTCCATTGACTCTTAACCATTTTTCTACGTACAGTAGTAAAGAACAAATCAACTCAAAACTTTTAGATATATATTCTACCCAGCGGCGGACCTAAGATTTTTTTTGACCAGGGTCAAATATTTTTGAAAAATATATTAATTATAATACAATTTTTATGCTAAAAACAAGTTTTTTATGATAAAACTATAAATGATTTTTTTTGATGATATTTATTGTAGAACTAGTATTACCAACCAAATAATTTGTTTTTTTATAACATACTTATAAAATATGGTGATTATTCATTTTTTATACCATATTAAAAAACTATATATTATGAGTTGCAAATATATATTTAATTTATTTTAATTTTATATCATATATGTATTTGTTCATAGTTTTACTATTTATGGGTAAATGTGAAAGTATCCATTAGTAAATTTATAAAGTATTGTCAATTATCCCTCTAAAATTGAAAAACAATTTAAATGATGTTTAAATTTTATCATAGTTTTTTTTTTGTCAACTAGTTTTGTTATAGTTTCTTCTAAGAAAAAAAAAAGAAATATGTTATGAAAAAGAAGAAAATGGTTCGTAAGCTTTTTAAAAAATAAGAAAACTTGCAAGAAACAGAATTGTGTATTGAACCACTGACCTTGAATCTAAGATATGCAACACTAACAATTTGCGCTAGAGAACAATTTGACTTAGGCCCTAATACAAAGTATTATATATTTTCCCTGGGTCAGTTGACCACCCCACTGGCAACGTGGGTCCGCCTTATTTCTACCTAGATATATAAAAAGTTAAAAACACATATAATCTCAAGATCTTTGCTTCAGCAAAATGGGATTTTTCTCTTGTTCGATAATCCATCTTTTTCTTGTTCTGCAATTACAAACACTTTTTGTTTCGTCTCAGAACATCATAAACGGATCTGTTCCTGTCGGAGAATCTCTCACAGCTTCAGAGTCCCGACAATTATCTAGTTCGTGGCTTTCCCCTTCCGGTGACTTTGCTTTCGGGTTCCGCAAGATCCAACCAAACGATGGTTTCACTCTCTCCATATGGTTCGACAAGATTCCCGACAAAACCATCGTGTGGCACGCACAAGCGGTCAAAACAACCACGGGTCTTGTCCCTACTGGTTCGAAAATTACACTAACCGCAGATCGCGGTTTGGTTCTGACTGACCCTCGAGGTCAACAGCACTGGAGTTCTTCACTTCCTCCAAGTAGTAGCTCAGTTTCTCGAGGGCTCATAACCGACGCCGGAGACTTTAGTCTGTTCAGCGAAGATTCCGGCGTTGCTTTGTGGTCGAGCTTCGCTAATCCCACCGACACTCTTTTGCCTACTCAGGTGAGTCGATCTTCTCTTATTGGCAACCGTGAGAAGGACGGAGTAGTAGTTTTATAGTTATTATTGTGAATTAGGGTGAATAACTCGATGAACCTACGGAAACACAAGAGAGAGAATAGTGATTAAACTTGTAAATAATGAATAAAAACCCTAAGATCCATTTATATAAGTCCTACATACCCATACTAATAGAAATAGAAATATGTAACAGGGAATATTTCTAATTTTTTTAAGATGTTTGTCACTAAATGTGGAGAAGGATGAATGAAAATTTGTCATTCCACACAAGCTCATAGTATTGATTCGTTATTGTAAGTATATATATAGACGGAATGAATGGATGTTGGTGGTGATGCAGAGTATGGAAGCTGGAAGGAATCTCTCGTCTCGCCTGACGGAGACAAATTTCAAGAAAGGAAGATTCAGGCTACGTCTAGGTGATGACGGAGATCTTCAGCTTCTCGTTCTCAACTCCAAGACGCTAGCAGAAAGAGATGTATACTTTTCGTACTACGAAAGTAATACCAAGGATCCTGACCCCGGGATTCGATTAGTTTTCAACCAGTCAGGCTACATGTATGTTCTTCGAAGCAGCAATGACATATCCTACATCAAAAACGAAGTTCCAGTATCTTCTAGAGACTTTTACCACCGTGCCGTTCTACATTTCGACGGGGTTTTCGCTCAGTATTATCATCCCAGAGGGCAGCGGAATAATGGGTGGGAGTTGGCTTGGGCTGTGCCGGATAATATATGTCTGGCGTTCTCCTCTTTATCTTTTGGGAACGTAGCGTGTGGGTATAATAGTATATGCAATTTGGGAGATAAACAGAGGCCGAAATGTCAATGTCCCGAGAGGTTCTCATTGATGGATTCTAGTGACGAGTATGGTGACTGCAAGCCCGATTTCGAGATATGCAGACTTGTGGACCAGAGAACAACAAGACCGCAAACGCGGATGTACATCTTTATGAGTTTATTCGTGTAGACCGCACGAATTGGCCAACTGGGGATTACGAGAGGTACATTAACTATGACGCCGAAAGCTGTCGAAATGCTTGTCTAAACGACTGTTTCTGTGCAGCGGTTGTTCACGAAAATGATGCATGTTGGAAGAAGAGGTTTCCATTGTCTTACGGTCAGAGAACTACCCATACTAGCAATGGATATACACTCATCAAGTTTTTAAAAAGCGCAGCGGATGTTCCAGTCACCGAAGGCAGAGGGAAAAACCGCCACTGGTTAATCATCGCTGGTTCGGTTCTGCTTGGAACTTCAGCTTTTTTGAATTTCATACTCCTTGCTCTGTACAGAAAGAGTAAGGAGATGAAGAAGAAACCGAATCAAGCGAGAGATATCGGTGCTGCAACAGCTACTGCGATAGAGCTGAATCTGAGGGTCTTTACATACAGAGAGCTCGCGGATGCTACTGGAGATTTCATGGAAGAGCTTGGAAGAGGAGCCTTTGGGATCGTCTACAAAGGAGTTTTAAAAGTTGTTGGTAATTCTGAAGTTACGGTGGCTGTCAAGAAACTAGACCGAGTGGTTCAAGAAGGAGAGAAAGAGTTTAAGAATGAGGTTAAAGCTATCGGTCAGACATACCACAAGAACCTAGTGAGGCTCATTGGCTTCTGCAACGAAGGGCAGAGTCGGTTGATCGTCTATGAGTTCTTACCGCACGGGACGCTTGCCAGTTTTCTTTTCAGGCGTCCAAGACCGAGCTGGGAAGATAGAAGGAGAATTGCCGTGGAGATTGCGCGTGGAATCCTGTATCTACACGAAGAATGCTGCGAGCAAATCATACACTGCGACATAAAGCCGCAGAACATACTTTTAGATGAGTATTACAGTCCCCGCATCTCGGATTTCGGTCTAGCAAAGCTTCTGATGATGAATCAAACGCATACTCTCACAAACATCCGCGGTACGAAAGGGTATGTTGCGACCGAGTGGTTCAGGAACAGTCCCATTACATCCAAAGTAGATGTCTATAGCTACGGAGTAATGCTTTTGGAAATCGTGTGCTGCAAGAAAGCCGTTGATCTTGAGGATAACGTGATTCTCGTCGATTGGGCATACGATTGTTTCCGAAAAAGGAGGTTGGACGACCTGATCGAAGATGATTTAGAGGCGATAGACGACATGGAGACGGTGGAGAGATATGTGAAAATAGCGATATGGTGTATACAAGAAGAACCAGGAATGAGACCTAACATGCGAAATGTTACGCAGATGCTTGAAGGTGTTGCTCAAGTTCATGATCCTCCAAACCCTTCTCCTTATAGTACTTTCTCTTGTAATGAGTATCTGTCTTCTGGTCCGGTGTCATGTGTTTGACTTTTTATTTTTTAATCCTTAGAGACATTAGTGTATGGAATAATTTTTAATTTATTAAGTGCAATACTTTTCAATAGACTTCTTGTTTTCTTCTTTTACCGTAAATTTATGTGTCAACCTTTGTAAAATTTAATATAAGACTCTCGTGATATACACTCTTTACTTATGCAATGTATACTGTATACATTACTACCAAAAAACAAAAAAATCATAATATATACAAATGTTTTATGTGCCGGTTCTAATCGAGAATCAGAGAGATACGATCTTTTAAAAAATTAAGTTAATGGTAAAAATTGTTATTTTAAACAATTTTTAAAAGACAATTTTTTTTAGCTTTGGCCTTTTTTCTTATTTCGTTGTCCTTTTAAATTGTAGTTGTCTTTTTACAAAATGGTTGAAACATTCACCAGAAAATTGGAAGAGATTTGCATATGATATTAATTAGTCTTAGTTTTGACTGAATAAACCATTTTATAAAAGTCTTGGACTCTGTTTATTCCAAACGCGTTAAAAGACTCTAGAACACATTCATAAATTGTCTGGAGGAGAATACTCCGTTGACTCTCCTTTTTCTACTGTAGTAAAGACAAATCAACTTAAAACTTTTACATTATATATATCTACATATATAAAAAGTTAAAAACACATATAATCTCAAGATCTTTGCTTCAGCAAAATGGGATTCTTCTCTTGTTCGATAATCCATCTTTTTCTTGTTCTGCAACTACAAACACTTTTTGTTTCGTCTCAGAACATCATAAACGGATCTGTTCCTGTCGGAGAATCTCTGACAGCTTCAGAGTCCCGACAATCCTCTAGTTCATGGCTTTCCCCTTCCGGTGACTTTGCTTTCGGGTTCCGCAAGATCCAACCAAACGATGGTTTCACTCTCTCCATATGGTTCGACAAGATTCCCGACAAAACCATTGTGTGGCACGCACAAGCGGTCAAAACAACCACGGGTCTTGTCCCTACTGGTTCGAAAATTACACTAACCGCAGATCGCGGTTTGGTTCTGACTGACCCTCGAGGTCAACAGCACTGGAGTTCTTCACTTCCTCCAAGTAGTAGCTCAGTTTCTCGAGGGCTCATAACCGACGCCGGAGACTTTAGTCTGTTCAGCGAAGATTCCGGCGTTGCTTTGTGGTCGAGCTTCGCTAATCCCACCGACACTCTTTTGCCTACTCAGGTGAGTCGATCTTCTCTTATTGGCAACCGTGAGAAGGACGGAGTAGTAGTTTTATAGTTATTATTGTGAATTAGGGTGAATAACTCGATGAACCTACGGAAACACAAGAGAGAGAATAGTGATTAAACTTGTAAATAATGAATAAAAACCCTAAGATCCATTTATATAAGTCCTACATACCCATACTAATAGAAATAGAAATATGTAACAGGGAATATTTCTAATTTTTTTAAGATGTTTGTCACTAAATGTGGAGAAGGATGAATGAAAATTTGTCATTCCACACAAGCTCATAGTATTGATTCGTTATTGTAAGTATATATATAGACGGAATGAATGGATGTTGGTGGTGATGCAGAGTATGGAAGCTGGAAGGAATCTCTCGTCTCGCCTGACGGAGACAAATTTCAAGAAAGGAAGATTCAGGCTACGTCTAGGTGATGACGGAGATCTTCAGCTTCTCGTTCTCAACTCCAAGACGCTAGCAGAAAGAGATGTATACTTTTCGTACTACGAAAGTAATACCAAGGATCCTGACCCCGGGATTCGATTAGTTTTCAACCAGTCAGGCTACATGTATGTTCTTCGAAGCAGCAATGACATATCCTACATCAAAAACGAAGTTCCAGTATCTTCTAGAGACTTTTACCACCGTGCCGTTCTACATTTCGACGGGGTTTTCGCTCAGTATTATCATCCCAGAGGGCAGCGGAATAATGGGTGGGAGTTGGCTTGGGCTGTGCCGGATAATATATGTCTGGCGTTCTCCTCTTTATCTTTTGGGAACGTAGCGTGTGGGTATAATAGTATATGCAATTTGGGAGATAAACAGAGGCCGAAATGTCAATGTCCCGAGAGGTTCTCATTGATGGATTCTAGTGACGAGTATGGTGACTGCAAGCCCGATTTCGAGATATGCAGACTTGTGGACCAGAGAACAACAAGACCGCAAACGCGGATGTACATCTTTATGAGTTTATTCGTGTAGACCGCACGAATTGGCCAACTGGGGATTACGAGAGGTACATTAACTATGACGCCGAAAGCTGTCGAAATGCTTGTCTAAACGACTGTTTCTGTGCAGCGGTTGTTCACGAAAATGATGCATGTTGGAAGAAGAGGTTTCCATTGTCTTACGGTCAGAGAACTACCCATACTAGCAATGGATATACACTCATCAAGTTTTTAAAAAGCGCAGCGGATGTTCCAGTCACCGAAGGCAGAGGGAAAAACCGCCACTGGTTAATCATCGCTGGTTCGGTTCTGCTTGGAACTTCAGCTTTTTTGAATTTCATACTCCTTGCTCTGTACAGAAAGAGTAAGGAGATGAAGAAGAAACCGAATCAAGCGAGAGATATCGGTGCTGCAACAGCTACTGCGATAGAGCTGAATCTGAGGGTCTTTACATACAGAGAGCTCGCGGATGCTACTGGAGATTTCATGGAAGAGCTTGGAAGAGGAGCCTTTGGGATCGTCTACAAAGGAGTTTTAAAAGTTGTTGGTAATTCTGAAGTTACGGTGGCTGTCAAGAAACTAGACCGAGTGGTTCAAGAAGGAGAGAAAGAGTTTAAGAATGAGGTTAAAGCTATCGGTCAGACATACCACAAGAACCTAGTGAGGCTCATTGGCTTCTGCAACGAAGGGCAGAGTCGGTTGATCGTCTATGAGTTCTTACCGCACGGGACGCTTGCCAGTTTTCTTTTCAGGCGTCCAAGACCGAGCTGGGAAGATAGAAGGAGAATTGCCGTGGAGATTGCGCGTGGAATCCTGTATCTACACGAAGAATGCTGCGAGCAAATCATACACTGCGACATAAAGCCGCAGAACATACTTTTAGATGAGTATTACAGTCCCCGCATCTCGGATTTCGGTCTAGCAAAGCTTCTGATGATGAATCAAACGCATACTCTCACAAACATCCGCGGTACGAAAGGGTATGTTGCGACCGAGTGGTTCAGGAACAGTCCCATTACATCCAAAGTAGATGTCTATAGCTACGGAGTAATGCTTTTGGAAATCGTGTGCTGCAAGAAAGCCGTTGATCTTGAGGATAACGTGATTCTCGTCGATTGGGCATACGATTGTTTCCGAAAAAGGAGGTTGGACGACCTGATCGAAGATGATTTAGAGGCGATAGACGACATGGAGACGGTGGAGAGATATGTGAAAATAGCGATATGGTGTATACAAGAAGAACCAGGAATGAGACCTAACATGCGAAATGTTACGCAGATGCTTGAAGGTGTTGCTCAAGTTCATGATCCTCCAAACCCTTCTCCTTATAGTACTTTCTCTTGTAATGAGTATCTGTCTTCTGGTCCGGTGTCATGTGTTTGACTTTTTATTTTTTAATCCTTAGAGACATTAGTGTATGGAATAATTTTTAATTTATTAAGTGCAATACTTTTCAATAGACTTCTTGTTTTCTTCTTTTACCGTAAATTTATGTGTCAACCTTTGTAAAATTTAATATAAGACTCTCGTGATATACACTCTTTACTTATGCAATGTATACTGTATACATTACTACCAAAAAACAAAAAAATCATAATATATACAAATGTTTTATGTGCCGGTTCTAATCGAGAATCAGAGAGATACGATCTTTTAAAAAATTAAGTTAATGGTAAAAATTGTTATTTTAAACAATTTTTAAAAGACAATTTTTTTTAGCTTTGGCCTTTTTTCTTATTTCGTTGTCCTTTTAAATTGTAGTTGTCTTTTTACAAAATGGTTGAAACATTCACCAGAAAATTGGAAGAGATTTGCATATGATATTAATTAGTCTTAGTTTTGACTGAATAAACCATTTTATAAAAGTCTTGGACTCTGTTTATTCCAAACGCGTTAAAAGACTCTAGAACACATTCATAAATTGTCTGGAGGAGAATACTCCGTTGACTCTCCTTTTTCTACTGTAGTAAAGACAAATCAACTTAAAACTTTTACATTATATATATCTACATATATAAAAAGTTAAAAACACATATAATCTCAAGATCTTTGCTTCAGCAAAATGGGATTCTTCTCTTGTTCGATAATCCATCTTTTTCTTGTTCTGCAACTACAAACACTTTTTGTTTCGTCTCAGAACATCATAAACGGATCTGTTCCTGTCGGAGAATCTCTGACAGCTTCAGAGTCCCGACAATCCTCTAGTTCATGGCTTTCCCCTTCCGGTGACTTTGCTTTCGGGTTCCGCAAGATCCAACCAAACGATGGTTTCACTCTCTCCATATGGTTCGACAAGATTCCCGACAAAACCATTGTGTGGCACGCACAAGCGGTCAAAACAACCACGGGTCTTGTCCCTACTGGTTCGAAAATTACACTAACCGCAGATCGCGGTTTGGTTCTGACTGACCCTCGAGGTCAACAGCACTGGAGTTCTTCACTTCCTCCAAGTAGTAGCTCAGTTTCTCGAGGGCTCATAACCGACGCCGGAGACTTTAGTCTGTTCAGCGAAGATTCCGGCGTTGCTTTGTGGTCGAGCTTCGCTAATCCCACCGACACTCTTTTGCCTACTCAGGTGAGTCGATCTTCTCTTATTGGCAACCGTGAGAAGGACGGAGTAGTAGTTTTATAGTTATTATTGTGAATTAGGGTGAATAACTCGATGAACCTACGGAAACACAAGAGAGAGAATAGTGATTAAACTTGTAAATAATGAATAAAAACCCTAAGATCCATTTATATAAGTCCTACATACCCATACTAATAGAAATAGAAATATGTAACAGGGAATATTTCTAATTTTTTTAAGATGTTTGTCACTAAATGTGGAGAAGGATGAATGAAAATTTGTCATTCCACACAAGCTCATAGTATTGATTCGTTATTGTAAGTATATATATAGACGGAATGAATGGATGTTGGTGGTGATGCAGAGTATGGAAGCTGGAAGGAATCTCTCGTCTCGCCTGACGGAGACAAATTTCAAGAAAGGAAGATTCAGGCTACGTCTAGGTGATGACGGAGATCTTCAGCTTCTCGTTCTCAACTCCAAGACGCTAGCAGAAAGAGATGTATACTTTTCGTACTACGAAAGTAATACCAAGGATCCTGACCCCGGGATTCGATTAGTTTTCAACCAGTCAGGCTACATGTATGTTCTTCGAAGCAGCAATGACATATCCTACATCAAAAACGAAGTTCCAGTATCTTCTAGAGACTTTTACCACCGTGCCGTTCTACATTTCGACGGGGTTTTCGCTCAGTATTATCATCCCAGAGGGCAGCGGAATAATGGGTGGGAGTTGGCTTGGGCTGTGCCGGATAATATATGTCTGGCGTTCTCCTCTTTATCTTTTGGGAACGTAGCGTGTGGGTATAATAGTATATGCAATTTGGGAGATAAACAGAGGCCGAAATGTCAATGTCCCGAGAGGTTCTCATTGATGGATTCTAGTGACGAGTATGGTGACTGCAAGCCCGATTTCGAGATATGCAGACTTGTGGACCAGAGAACAACAAGACCGCAAACGCGGATGTACATCTTTATGAGTTTATTCGTGTAGACCGCACGAATTGGCCAACTGGGGATTACGAGAGGTACATTAACTATGACGCCGAAAGCTGTCGAAATGCTTGTCTAAACGACTGTTTCTGTGCAGCGGTTGTTCACGAAAATGATGCATGTTGGAAGAAGAGGTTTCCATTGTCTTACGGTCAGAGAACTACCCATACTAGCAATGGATATACACTCATCAAGTTTTTAAAAAGCGCAGCGGATGTTCCAGTCACCGAAGGCAGAGGGAAAAACCGCCACTGGTTAATCATCGCTGGTTCGGTTCTGCTTGGAACTTCAGCTTTTTTGAATTTCATACTCCTTGCTCTGTACAGAAAGAGTAAGGAGATGAAGAAGAAACCGAATCAAGCGAGAGATATCGGTGCTGCAACAGCTACTGCGATAGAGCTGAATCTGAGGGTCTTTACATACAGAGAGCTCGCGGATGCTACTGGAGATTTCATGGAAGAGCTTGGAAGAGGAGCCTTTGGGATCGTCTACAAAGGAGTTTTAAAAGTTGTTGGTAATTCTGAAGTTACGGTGGCTGTCAAGAAACTAGACCGAGTGGTTCAAGAAGGAGAGAAAGAGTTTAAGAATGAGGTTAAAGCTATCGGTCAGACATACCACAAGAACCTAGTGAGGCTCATTGGCTTCTGCAACGAAGGGCAGAGTCGGTTGATCGTCTATGAGTTCTTACCGCACGGGACGCTTGCCAGTTTTCTTTTCAGGCGTCCAAGACCGAGCTGGGAAGATAGAAGGAGAATTGCCGTGGAGATTGCGCGTGGAATCCTGTATCTACACGAAGAATGCTGCGAGCAAATCATACACTGCGACATAAAGCCGCAGAACATACTTTTAGATGAGTATTACAGTCCCCGCATCTCGGATTTCGGTCTAGCAAAGCTTCTGATGATGAATCAAACGCATACTCTCACAAACATCCGCGGTACGAAAGGGTATGTTGCGACCGAGTGGTTCAGGAACAGTCCCATTACATCCAAAGTAGATGTCTATAGCTACGGAGTAATGCTTTTGGAAATCGTGTGCTGCAAGAAAGCCGTTGATCTTGAGGATAACGTGATTCTCGTCGATTGGGCATACGATTGTTTCCGAAAAAGGAGGTTGGACGACCTGATCGAAGATGATTTAGAGGCGATAGACGACATGGAGACGGTGGAGAGATATGTGAAAATAGCGATATGGTGTATACAAGAAGAACCAGGAATGAGACCTAACATGCGAAATGTTACGCAGATGCTTGAAGGTGTTGCTCAAGTTCATGATCCTCCAAACCCTTCTCCTTATAGTACTTTCTCTTGTAATGAGTATCTGTCTTCTGGTCCGGTGTCATGTGTTTGACTTTTTATTTTTTAATCCTTAGAGACATTAGTGTATGGAATAATTTTTAATTTATTAAGTGCAATACTTTTCAATAGACTTCTTGTTTTCTTCTTTTACCGTAAATTTATGTGTCAACCTTTGTAAAATTTAATATAAGACTCTCGTGATATACACTCTTTACTTATGCAATGTATACTGTATACATTACTACCAAAAAACAAAAAAATCATAATATATACAAATGTTTTATGTGCCGGTTCTAATCGAGAATCAGAGAGATACGATCTTTTAAAAAATTAAGTTAATGGTAAAAATTGTTATTTTAAACAATTTTTAAAAGACAATTTTTTTTAGCTTTGGCCTTTTTTCTTATTTCGTTGTCCTTTTAAATTGTAGTTGTCTTTTTACAAAATGGTTGAAACATTCACCAGAAAATTGGAAGAGATTTGCATATGATATTAATTAGTCTTAGTTTTGACTGAATAAACCATTTTATAAAAGTCTTGGACTCTGTTTATTCCAAACGCGTTAAAAGACTCTAGAACACATTCATAAATTGTCTGGAGGAGAATACTCCGTTGACTCTCCTTTTTCTACTGTAGTAAAGACAAATCAACTTAAAACTTTTACATTATATATATCTACATATATAAAAAGTTAAAAACACATATAATCTCAAGATCTTTGCTTCAGCAAAATGGGATTCTTCTCTTGTTCGATAATCCATCTTTTTCTTGTTCTGCAACTACAAACACTTTTTGTTTCGTCTCAGAACATCATAAACGGATCTGTTCCTGTCGGAGAATCTCTGACAGCTTCAGAGTCCCGACAATCCTCTAGTTCATGGCTTTCCCCTTCCGGTGACTTTGCTTTCGGGTTCCGCAAGATCCAACCAAACGATGGTTTCACTCTCTCCATATGGTTCGACAAGATTCCCGACAAAACCATTGTGTGGCACGCACAAGCGGTCAAAACAACCACGGGTCTTGTCCCTACTGGTTCGAAAATTACACTAACCGCAGATCGCGGTTTGGTTCTGACTGACCCTCGAGGTCAACAGCACTGGAGTTCTTCACTTCCTCCAAGTAGTAGCTCAGTTTCTCGAGGGCTCATAACCGACGCCGGAGACTTTAGTCTGTTCAGCGAAGATTCCGGCGTTGCTTTGTGGTCGAGCTTCGCTAATCCCACCGACACTCTTTTGCCTACTCAGGTGAGTCGATCTTCTCTTATTGGCAACCGTGAGAAGGACGGAGTAGTAGTTTTATAGTTATTATTGTGAATTAGGGTGAATAACTCGATGAACCTACGGAAACACAAGAGAGAGAATAGTGATTAAACTTGTAAATAATGAATAAAAACCCTAAGATCCATTTATATAAGTCCTACATACCCATACTAATAGAAATAGAAATATGTAACAGGGAATATTTCTAATTTTTTTAAGATGTTTGTCACTAAATGTGGAGAAGGATGAATGAAAATTTGTCATTCCACACAAGCTCATAGTATTGATTCGTTATTGTAAGTATATATATAGACGGAATGAATGGATGTTGGTGGTGATGCAGAGTATGGAAGCTGGAAGGAATCTCTCGTCTCGCCTGACGGAGACAAATTTCAAGAAAGGAAGATTCAGGCTACGTCTAGGTGATGACGGAGATCTTCAGCTTCTCGTTCTCAACTCCAAGACGCTAGCAGAAAGAGATGTATACTTTTCGTACTACGAAAGTAATACCAAGGATCCTGACCCCGGGATTCGATTAGTTTTCAACCAGTCAGGCTACATGTATGTTCTTCGAAGCAGCAATGACATATCCTACATCAAAAACGAAGTTCCAGTATCTTCTAGAGACTTTTACCACCGTGCCGTTCTACATTTCGACGGGGTTTTCGCTCAGTATTATCATCCCAGAGGGCAGCGGAATAATGGGTGGGAGTTGGCTTGGGCTGTGCCGGATAATATATGTCTGGCGTTCTCCTCTTTATCTTTTGGGAACGTAGCGTGTGGGTATAATAGTATATGCAATTTGGGAGATAAACAGAGGCCGAAATGTCAATGTCCCGAGAGGTTCTCATTGATGGATTCTAGTGACGAGTATGGTGACTGCAAGCCCGATTTCGAGATATGCAGACTTGTGGACCAGAGAACAACAAGACCGCAAACGCGGATGTACATCTTTATGAGTTTATTCGTGTAGACCGCACGAATTGGCCAACTGGGGATTACGAGAGGTACATTAACTATGACGCCGAAAGCTGTCGAAATGCTTGTCTAAACGACTGTTTCTGTGCAGCGGTTGTTCACGAAAATGATGCATGTTGGAAGAAGAGGTTTCCATTGTCTTACGGTCAGAGAACTACCCATACTAGCAATGGATATACACTCATCAAGTTTTTAAAAAGCGCAGCGGATGTTCCAGTCACCGAAGGCAGAGGGAAAAACCGCCACTGGTTAATCATCGCTGGTTCGGTTCTGCTTGGAACTTCAGCTTTTTTGAATTTCATACTCCTTGCTCTGTACAGAAAGAGTAAGGAGATGAAGAAGAAACCGAATCAAGCGAGAGATATCGGTGCTGCAACAGCTACTGCGATAGAGCTGAATCTGAGGGTCTTTACATACAGAGAGCTCGCGGATGCTACTGGAGATTTCATGGAAGAGCTTGGAAGAGGAGCCTTTGGGATCGTCTACAAAGGAGTTTTAAAAGTTGTTGGTAATTCTGAAGTTACGGTGGCTGTCAAGAAACTAGACCGAGTGGTTCAAGAAGGAGAGAAAGAGTTTAAGAATGAGGTTAAAGCTATCGGTCAGACATACCACAAGAACCTAGTGAGGCTCATTGGCTTCTGCAACGAAGGGCAGAGTCGGTTGATCGTCTATGAGTTCTTACCGCACGGGACGCTTGCCAGTTTTCTTTTCAGGCGTCCAAGACCGAGCTGGGAAGATAGAAGGAGAATTGCCGTGGAGATTGCGCGTGGAATCCTGTATCTACACGAAGAATGCTGCGAGCAAATCATACACTGCGACATAAAGCCGCAGAACATACTTTTAGATGAGTATTACAGTCCCCGCATCTCGGATTTCGGTCTAGCAAAGCTTCTGATGATGAATCAAACGCATACTCTCACAAACATCCGCGGTACGAAAGGGTATGTTGCGACCGAGTGGTTCAGGAACAGTCCCATTACATCCAAAGTAGATGTCTATAGCTACGGAGTAATGCTTTTGGAAATCGTGTGCTGCAAGAAAGCCGTTGATCTTGAGGATAACGTGATTCTCGTCGATTGGGCATACGATTGTTTCCGAAAAAGGAGGTTGGACGACCTGATCGAAGATGATTTAGAGGCGATAGACGACATGGAGACGGTGGAGAGATATGTGAAAATAGCGATATGGTGTATACAAGAAGAACCAGGAATGAGACCTAACATGCGAAATGTTACGCAGATGCTTGAAGGTGTTGCTCAAGTTCATGATCCTCCAAACCCTTCTCCTTATAGTACTTTCTCTTGTAATGAGTATCTGTCTTCTGGTCCGGTGTCATGTGTTTGACTTTTTATTTTTTAATCCTTAGAGACATTAGTGTATGGAATAATTTTTAATTTATTAAGTGCAATACTTTTCAATAGACTTCTTGTTTTCTTCTTTTACCGTAAATTTATGTGTCAACCTTTGTAAAATTTAATATAAGACTCTCGTGATATACACTCTTTACTTATGCAATGTATACTGTATACATTACTACCAAAAAACAAAAAAATCATAATATATACAAATGTTTTATGTGCCGGTTCTAATCGAGAATCAGAGAGATACGATCTTTTAAAAAATTAAGTTAATGGTAAAAATTGTTATTTTAAACAATTTTTAAAAGACAATTTTTTTTAGCTTTGGCCTTTTTTCTTATTTCGTTGTCCTTTTAAATTGTAGTTGTCTTTTTACAAAATGGTTGAAACATTCACCAGAAAATTGGAAGAGATTTGCATATGATATTAATTAGTCTTAGTTTTGACTGAATAAACCATTTTATAAAAGTCTTGGACTCTGTTTATTCCAAACGCGTTAAAAGACTCTAGAACACATTCATAAATTGTCTGGAGGAGAATACTCCGTTGACTCTCCTTTTTCTACTGTAGTAAAGACAAATCAACTTAAAACTTTTACATTATATATATCTACATATATAAAAAGTTAAAAACACATATAATCTCAAGATCTTTGCTTCAGCAAAATGGGATTCTTCTCTTGTTCGATAATCCATCTTTTTCTTGTTCTGCAACTACAAACACTTTTTGTTTCGTCTCAGAACATCATAAACGGATCTGTTCCTGTCGGAGAATCTCTGACAGCTTCAGAGTCCCGACAATCCTCTAGTTCATGGCTTTCCCCTTCCGGTGACTTTGCTTTCGGGTTCCGCAAGATCCAACCAAACGATGGTTTCACTCTCTCCATATGGTTCGACAAGATTCCCGACAAAACCATTGTGTGGCACGCACAAGCGGTCAAAACAACCACGGGTCTTGTCCCTACTGGTTCGAAAATTACACTAACCGCAGATCGCGGTTTGGTTCTGACTGACCCTCGAGGTCAACAGCACTGGAGTTCTTCACTTCCTCCAAGTAGTAGCTCAGTTTCTCGAGGGCTCATAACCGACGCCGGAGACTTTAGTCTGTTCAGCGAAGATTCCGGCGTTGCTTTGTGGTCGAGCTTCGCTAATCCCACCGACACTCTTTTGCCTACTCAGGTGAGTCGATCTTCTCTTATTGGCAACCGTGAGAAGGACGGAGTAGTAGTTTTATAGTTATTATTGTGAATTAGGGTGAATAACTCGATGAACCTACGGAAACACAAGAGAGAGAATAGTGATTAAACTTGTAAATAATGAATAAAAACCCTAAGATCCATTTATATAAGTCCTACATACCCATACTAATAGAAATAGAAATATGTAACAGGGAATATTTCTAATTTTTTTAAGATGTTTGTCACTAAATGTGGAGAAGGATGAATGAAAATTTGTCATTCCACACAAGCTCATAGTATTGATTCGTTATTGTAAGTATATATATAGACGGAATGAATGGATGTTGGTGGTGATGCAGAGTATGGAAGCTGGAAGGAATCTCTCGTCTCGCCTGACGGAGACAAATTTCAAGAAAGGAAGATTCAGGCTACGTCTAGGTGATGACGGAGATCTTCAGCTTCTCGTTCTCAACTCCAAGACGCTAGCAGAAAGAGATGTATACTTTTCGTACTACGAAAGTAATACCAAGGATCCTGACCCCGGGATTCGATTAGTTTTCAACCAGTCAGGCTACATGTATGTTCTTCGAAGCAGCAATGACATATCCTACATCAAAAACGAAGTTCCAGTATCTTCTAGAGACTTTTACCACCGTGCCGTTCTACATTTCGACGGGGTTTTCGCTCAGTATTATCATCCCAGAGGGCAGCGGAATAATGGGTGGGAGTTGGCTTGGGCTGTGCCGGATAATATATGTCTGGCGTTCTCCTCTTTATCTTTTGGGAACGTAGCGTGTGGGTATAATAGTATATGCAATTTGGGAGATAAACAGAGGCCGAAATGTCAATGTCCCGAGAGGTTCTCATTGATGGATTCTAGTGACGAGTATGGTGACTGCAAGCCCGATTTCGAGATATGCAGACTTGTGGACCAGAGAACAACAAGACCGCAAACGCGGATGTACATCTTTATGAGTTTATTCGTGTAGACCGCACGAATTGGCCAACTGGGGATTACGAGAGGTACATTAACTATGACGCCGAAAGCTGTCGAAATGCTTGTCTAAACGACTGTTTCTGTGCAGCGGTTGTTCACGAAAATGATGCATGTTGGAAGAAGAGGTTTCCATTGTCTTACGGTCAGAGAACTACCCATACTAGCAATGGATATACACTCATCAAGTTTTTAAAAAGCGCAGCGGATGTTCCAGTCACCGAAGGCAGAGGGAAAAACCGCCACTGGTTAATCATCGCTGGTTCGGTTCTGCTTGGAACTTCAGCTTTTTTGAATTTCATACTCCTTGCTCTGTACAGAAAGAGTAAGGAGATGAAGAAGAAACCGAATCAAGCGAGAGATATCGGTGCTGCAACAGCTACTGCGATAGAGCTGAATCTGAGGGTCTTTACATACAGAGAGCTCGCGGATGCTACTGGAGATTTCATGGAAGAGCTTGGAAGAGGAGCCTTTGGGATCGTCTACAAAGGAGTTTTAAAAGTTGTTGGTAATTCTGAAGTTACGGTGGCTGTCAAGAAACTAGACCGAGTGGTTCAAGAAGGAGAGAAAGAGTTTAAGAATGAGGTTAAAGCTATCGGTCAGACATACCACAAGAACCTAGTGAGGCTCATTGGCTTCTGCAACGAAGGGCAGAGTCGGTTGATCGTCTATGAGTTCTTACCGCACGGGACGCTTGCCAGTTTTCTTTTCAGGCGTCCAAGACCGAGCTGGGAAGATAGAAGGAGAATTGCCGTGGAGATTGCGCGTGGAATCCTGTATCTACACGAAGAATGCTGCGAGCAAATCATACACTGCGACATAAAGCCGCAGAACATACTTTTAGATGAGTATTACAGTCCCCGCATCTCGGATTTCGGTCTAGCAAAGCTTCTGATGATGAATCAAACGCATACTCTCACAAACATCCGCGGTACGAAAGGGTATGTTGCGACCGAGTGGTTCAGGAACAGTCCCATTACATCCAAAGTAGATGTCTATAGCTACGGAGTAATGCTTTTGGAAATCGTGTGCTGCAAGAAAGCCGTTGATCTTGAGGATAACGTGATTCTCGTCGATTGGGCATACGATTGTTTCCGAAAAAGGAGGTTGGACGACCTGATCGAAGATGATTTAGAGGCGATAGACGACATGGAGACGGTGGAGAGATATGTGAAAATAGCGATATGGTGTATACAAGAAGAACCAGGAATGAGACCTAACATGCGAAATGTTACGCAGATGCTTGAAGGTGTTGCTCAAGTTCATGATCCTCCAAACCCTTCTCCTTATAGTACTTTCTCTTGTAATGAGTATCTGTCTTCTGGTCCGGTGTCATGTGTTTGACTTTTTATTTTTTAATCCTTAGAGACATTAGTGTATGGAATAATTTTTAATTTATTAAGTGCAATACTTTTCAATAGACTTCTTGTTTTCTTCTTTTACCGTAAATTTATGTGTCAACCTTTGTAAAATTTAATATAAGACTCTCGTGATATACACTCTTTACTTATGCAATGTATACTGTATACATTACTACCAAAAAACAAAAAAATCATAATATATACAAATGTTTTATGTGCCGGTTCTAATCGAGAATCAGAGAGATACGATCTTTTAAAAAATTAAGTTAATGGTAAAAATTGTTATTTTAAACAATTTTTAAAAGACAATTTTTTTTAGCTTTGGCCTTTTTTCTTATTTCGTTGTCCTTTTAAATTGTAGTTGTCTTTTTACAAAATGGTTGAAACATTCACCAGAAAATTGGAAGAGATTTGCATATGATATTAATTAGTCTTAGTTTTGACTGAATAAACCATTTTATAAAAGTCTTGGACTCTGTTTATTCCAAACGCGTTAAAAGACTCTAGAACACATTCATAAATTGTCTGGAGGAGAATACTCCGTTGACTCTCCTTTTTCTACTGTAGTAAAGACAAATCAACTTAAAACTTTTACATTATATATATCTACATATATAAAAAGTTAAAAACACATATAATCTCAAGATCTTTGCTTCAGCAAAATGGGATTCTTCTCTTGTTCGATAATCCATCTTTTTCTTGTTCTGCAACTACAAACACTTTTTGTTTCGTCTCAGAACATCATAAACGGATCTGTTCCTGTCGGAGAATCTCTGACAGCTTCAGAGTCCCGACAATCCTCTAGTTCATGGCTTTCCCCTTCCGGTGACTTTGCTTTCGGGTTCCGCAAGATCCAACCAAACGATGGTTTCACTCTCTCCATATGGTTCGACAAGATTCCCGACAAAACCATTGTGTGGCACGCACAAGCGGTCAAAACAACCACGGGTCTTGTCCCTACTGGTTCGAAAATTACACTAACCGCAGATCGCGGTTTGGTTCTGACTGACCCTCGAGGTCAACAGCACTGGAGTTCTTCACTTCCTCCAAGTAGTAGCTCAGTTTCTCGAGGGCTCATAACCGACGCCGGAGACTTTAGTCTGTTCAGCGAAGATTCCGGCGTTGCTTTGTGGTCGAGCTTCGCTAATCCCACCGACACTCTTTTGCCTACTCAGGTGAGTCGATCTTCTCTTATTGGCAACCGTGAGAAGGACGGAGTAGTAGTTTTATAGTTATTATTGTGAATTAGGGTGAATAACTCGATGAACCTACGGAAACACAAGAGAGAGAATAGTGATTAAACTTGTAAATAATGAATAAAAACCCTAAGATCCATTTATATAAGTCCTACATACCCATACTAATAGAAATAGAAATATGTAACAGGGAATATTTCTAATTTTTTTAAGATGTTTGTCACTAAATGTGGAGAAGGATGAATGAAAATTTGTCATTCCACACAAGCTCATAGTATTGATTCGTTATTGTAAGTATATATATAGACGGAATGAATGGATGTTGGTGGTGATGCAGAGTATGGAAGCTGGAAGGAATCTCTCGTCTCGCCTGACGGAGACAAATTTCAAGAAAGGAAGATTCAGGCTACGTCTAGGTGATGACGGAGATCTTCAGCTTCTCGTTCTCAACTCCAAGACGCTAGCAGAAAGAGATGTATACTTTTCGTACTACGAAAGTAATACCAAGGATCCTGACCCCGGGATTCGATTAGTTTTCAACCAGTCAGGCTACATGTATGTTCTTCGAAGCAGCAATGACATATCCTACATCAAAAACGAAGTTCCAGTATCTTCTAGAGACTTTTACCACCGTGCCGTTCTACATTTCGACGGGGTTTTCGCTCAGTATTATCATCCCAGAGGGCAGCGGAATAATGGGTGGGAGTTGGCTTGGGCTGTGCCGGATAATATATGTCTGGCGTTCTCCTCTTTATCTTTTGGGAACGTAGCGTGTGGGTATAATAGTATATGCAATTTGGGAGATAAACAGAGGCCGAAATGTCAATGTCCCGAGAGGTTCTCATTGATGGATTCTAGTGACGAGTATGGTGACTGCAAGCCCGATTTCGAGATATGCAGACTTGTGGACCAGAGAACAACAAGACCGCAAACGCGGATGTACATCTTTATGAGTTTATTCGTGTAGACCGCACGAATTGGCCAACTGGGGATTACGAGAGGTACATTAACTATGACGCCGAAAGCTGTCGAAATGCTTGTCTAAACGACTGTTTCTGTGCAGCGGTTGTTCACGAAAATGATGCATGTTGGAAGAAGAGGTTTCCATTGTCTTACGGTCAGAGAACTACCCATACTAGCAATGGATATACACTCATCAAGTTTTTAAAAAGCGCAGCGGATGTTCCAGTCACCGAAGGCAGAGGGAAAAACCGCCACTGGTTAATCATCGCTGGTTCGGTTCTGCTTGGAACTTCAGCTTTTTTGAATTTCATACTCCTTGCTCTGTACAGAAAGAGTAAGGAGATGAAGAAGAAACCGAATCAAGCGAGAGATATCGGTGCTGCAACAGCTACTGCGATAGAGCTGAATCTGAGGGTCTTTACATACAGAGAGCTCGCGGATGCTACTGGAGATTTCATGGAAGAGCTTGGAAGAGGAGCCTTTGGGATCGTCTACAAAGGAGTTTTAAAAGTTGTTGGTAATTCTGAAGTTACGGTGGCTGTCAAGAAACTAGACCGAGTGGTTCAAGAAGGAGAGAAAGAGTTTAAGAATGAGGTTAAAGCTATCGGTCAGACATACCACAAGAACCTAGTGAGGCTCATTGGCTTCTGCAACGAAGGGCAGAGTCGGTTGATCGTCTATGAGTTCTTACCGCACGGGACGCTTGCCAGTTTTCTTTTCAGGCGTCCAAGACCGAGCTGGGAAGATAGAAGGAGAATTGCCGTGGAGATTGCGCGTGGAATCCTGTATCTACACGAAGAATGCTGCGAGCAAATCATACACTGCGACATAAAGCCGCAGAACATACTTTTAGATGAGTATTACAGTCCCCGCATCTCGGATTTCGGTCTAGCAAAGCTTCTGATGATGAATCAAACGCATACTCTCACAAACATCCGCGGTACGAAAGGGTATGTTGCGACCGAGTGGTTCAGGAACAGTCCCATTACATCCAAAGTAGATGTCTATAGCTACGGAGTAATGCTTTTGGAAATCGTGTGCTGCAAGAAAGCCGTTGATCTTGAGGATAACGTGATTCTCGTCGATTGGGCATACGATTGTTTCCGAAAAAGGAGGTTGGACGACCTGATCGAAGATGATTTAGAGGCGATAGACGACATGGAGACGGTGGAGAGATATGTGAAAATAGCGATATGGTGTATACAAGAAGAACCAGGAATGAGACCTAACATGCGAAATGTTACGCAGATGCTTGAAGGTGTTGCTCAAGTTCATGATCCTCCAAACCCTTCTCCTTATAGTACTTTCTCTTGTAATGAGTATCTGTCTTCTGGTCCGGTGTCATGTGTTTGACTTTTTATTTTTTAATCCTTAGAGACATTAGTGTATGGAATAATTTTTAATTTATTAAGTGCAATACTTTTCAATAGACTTCTTGTTTTCTTCTTTTACCGTAAATTTATGTGTCAACCTTTGTAAAATTTAATATAAGACTCTCGTGATATACACTCTTTACTTATGCAATGTATACTGTATACATTACTACCAAAAAACAAAAAAATCATAATATATACAAATGTTTTATGTGCCGGTTCTAATCGAGAATCAGAGAGATACGATCTTTTAAAAAATTAAGTTAATGGTAAAAATTGTTATTTTAAACAATTTTTAAAAGACAATTTTTTTTAGCTTTGGCCTTTTTTCTTATTTCGTTGTCCTTTTAAATTGTAGTTGTCTTTTTACAAAATGGTTGAAACATTCACCAGAAAATTGGAAGAGATTTGCATATGATATTAATTAGTCTTAGTTTTGACTGAATAAACCATTTTATAAAAGTCTTGGACTCTGTTTATTCCAAACGCGTTAAAAGACTCTAGAACACATTCATAAATTGTCTGGAGGAGAATACTCCGTTGACTCTCCTTTTTCTACTGTAGTAAAGACAAATCAACTTAAAACTTTTACATTATATATATCTACATATATAAAAAGTTAAAAACACATATAATCTCAAGATCTTTGCTTCAGCAAAATGGGATTCTTCTCTTGTTCGATAATCCATCTTTTTCTTGTTCTGCAACTACAAACACTTTTTGTTTCGTCTCAGAACATCATAAACGGATCTGTTCCTGTCGGAGAATCTCTGACAGCTTCAGAGTCCCGACAATCCTCTAGTTCATGGCTTTCCCCTTCCGGTGACTTTGCTTTCGGGTTCCGCAAGATCCAACCAAACGATGGTTTCACTCTCTCCATATGGTTCGACAAGATTCCCGACAAAACCATTGTGTGGCACGCACAAGCGGTCAAAACAACCACGGGTCTTGTCCCTACTGGTTCGAAAATTACACTAACCGCAGATCGCGGTTTGGTTCTGACTGACCCTCGAGGTCAACAGCACTGGAGTTCTTCACTTCCTCCAAGTAGTAGCTCAGTTTCTCGAGGGCTCATAACCGACGCCGGAGACTTTAGTCTGTTCAGCGAAGATTCCGGCGTTGCTTTGTGGTCGAGCTTCGCTAATCCCACCGACACTCTTTTGCCTACTCAGGTGAGTCGATCTTCTCTTATTGGCAACCGTGAGAAGGACGGAGTAGTAGTTTTATAGTTATTATTGTGAATTAGGGTGAATAACTCGATGAACCTACGGAAACACAAGAGAGAGAATAGTGATTAAACTTGTAAATAATGAATAAAAACCCTAAGATCCATTTATATAAGTCCTACATACCCATACTAATAGAAATAGAAATATGTAACAGGGAATATTTCTAATTTTTTTAAGATGTTTGTCACTAAATGTGGAGAAGGATGAATGAAAATTTGTCATTCCACACAAGCTCATAGTATTGATTCGTTATTGTAAGTATATATATAGACGGAATGAATGGATGTTGGTGGTGATGCAGAGTATGGAAGCTGGAAGGAATCTCTCGTCTCGCCTGACGGAGACAAATTTCAAGAAAGGAAGATTCAGGCTACGTCTAGGTGATGACGGAGATCTTCAGCTTCTCGTTCTCAACTCCAAGACGCTAGCAGAAAGAGATGTATACTTTTCGTACTACGAAAGTAATACCAAGGATCCTGACCCCGGGATTCGATTAGTTTTCAACCAGTCAGGCTACATGTATGTTCTTCGAAGCAGCAATGACATATCCTACATCAAAAACGAAGTTCCAGTATCTTCTAGAGACTTTTACCACCGTGCCGTTCTACATTTCGACGGGGTTTTCGCTCAGTATTATCATCCCAGAGGGCAGCGGAATAATGGGTGGGAGTTGGCTTGGGCTGTGCCGGATAATATATGTCTGGCGTTCTCCTCTTTATCTTTTGGGAACGTAGCGTGTGGGTATAATAGTATATGCAATTTGGGAGATAAACAGAGGCCGAAATGTCAATGTCCCGAGAGGTTCTCATTGATGGATTCTAGTGACGAGTATGGTGACTGCAAGCCCGATTTCGAGATATGCAGACTTGTGGACCAGAGAACAACAAGACCGCAAACGCGGATGTACATCTTTATGAGTTTATTCGTGTAGACCGCACGAATTGGCCAACTGGGGATTACGAGAGGTACATTAACTATGACGCCGAAAGCTGTCGAAATGCTTGTCTAAACGACTGTTTCTGTGCAGCGGTTGTTCACGAAAATGATGCATGTTGGAAGAAGAGGTTTCCATTGTCTTACGGTCAGAGAACTACCCATACTAGCAATGGATATACACTCATCAAGTTTTTAAAAAGCGCAGCGGATGTTCCAGTCACCGAAGGCAGAGGGAAAAACCGCCACTGGTTAATCATCGCTGGTTCGGTTCTGCTTGGAACTTCAGCTTTTTTGAATTTCATACTCCTTGCTCTGTACAGAAAGAGTAAGGAGATGAAGAAGAAACCGAATCAAGCGAGAGATATCGGTGCTGCAACAGCTACTGCGATAGAGCTGAATCTGAGGGTCTTTACATACAGAGAGCTCGCGGATGCTACTGGAGATTTCATGGAAGAGCTTGGAAGAGGAGCCTTTGGGATCGTCTACAAAGGAGTTTTAAAAGTTGTTGGTAATTCTGAAGTTACGGTGGCTGTCAAGAAACTAGACCGAGTGGTTCAAGAAGGAGAGAAAGAGTTTAAGAATGAGGTTAAAGCTATCGGTCAGACATACCACAAGAACCTAGTGAGGCTCATTGGCTTCTGCAACGAAGGGCAGAGTCGGTTGATCGTCTATGAGTTCTTACCGCACGGGACGCTTGCCAGTTTTCTTTTCAGGCGTCCAAGACCGAGCTGGGAAGATAGAAGGAGAATTGCCGTGGAGATTGCGCGTGGAATCCTGTATCTACACGAAGAATGCTGCGAGCAAATCATACACTGCGACATAAAGCCGCAGAACATACTTTTAGATGAGTATTACAGTCCCCGCATCTCGGATTTCGGTCTAGCAAAGCTTCTGATGATGAATCAAACGCATACTCTCACAAACATCCGCGGTACGAAAGGGTATGTTGCGACCGAGTGGTTCAGGAACAGTCCCATTACATCCAAAGTAGATGTCTATAGCTACGGAGTAATGCTTTTGGAAATCGTGTGCTGCAAGAAAGCCGTTGATCTTGAGGATAACGTGATTCTCGTCGATTGGGCATACGATTGTTTCCGAAAAAGGAGGTTGGACGACCTGATCGAAGATGATTTAGAGGCGATAGACGACATGGAGACGGTGGAGAGATATGTGAAAATAGCGATATGGTGTATACAAGAAGAACCAGGAATGAGACCTAACATGCGAAATGTTACGCAGATGCTTGAAGGTGTTGCTCAAGTTCATGATCCTCCAAACCCTTCTCCTTATAGTACTTTCTCTTGTAATGAGTATCTGTCTTCTGGTCCGGTGTCATGTGTTTGACTTTTTATTTTTTAATCCTTAGAGACATTAGTGTATGGAATAATTTTTAATTTATTAAGTGCAATACTTTTCAATAGACTTCTTGTTTTCTTCTTTTACCGTAAATTTATGTGTCAACCTTTGTAAAATTTAATATAAGACTCTCGTGATATACACTCTTTACTTATGCAATGTATACTGTATACATTACTACCAAAAAACAAAAAAATCATAATATATACAAATGTTTTATGTGCCGGTTCTAATCGAGAATCAGAGAGATACGATCTTTTAAAAAATTAAGTTAATGGTAAAAATTGTTATTTTAAACAATTTTTAAAAGACAATTTTTTTTAGCTTTGGCCTTTTTTCTTATTTCGTTGTCCTTTTAAATTGTAGTTGTCTTTTTACAAAATGGTTGAAACATTCACCAGAAAATTGGAAGAGATTTGCATATGATATTAATTAGTCTTAGTTTTGACTGAATAAACCATTTTATAAAAGTCTTGGACTCTGTTTATTCCAAACGCGTTAAAAGACTCTAGAACACATTCATAAATTGTCTGGAGGAGAATACTCCGTTGACTCTCCTTTTTCTACTGTAGTAAAGACAAATCAACTTAAAACTTTTACATTATATATATCTACATATATAAAAAGTTAAAAACACATATAATCTCAAGATCTTTGCTTCAGCAAAATGGGATTCTTCTCTTGTTCGATAATCCATCTTTTTCTTGTTCTGCAACTACAAACACTTTTTGTTTCGTCTCAGAACATCATAAACGGATCTGTTCCTGTCGGAGAATCTCTGACAGCTTCAGAGTCCCGACAATCCTCTAGTTCATGGCTTTCCCCTTCCGGTGACTTTGCTTTCGGGTTCCGCAAGATCCAACCAAACGATGGTTTCACTCTCTCCATATGGTTCGACAAGATTCCCGACAAAACCATTGTGTGGCACGCACAAGCGGTCAAAACAACCACGGGTCTTGTCCCTACTGGTTCGAAAATTACACTAACCGCAGATCGCGGTTTGGTTCTGACTGACCCTCGAGGTCAACAGCACTGGAGTTCTTCACTTCCTCCAAGTAGTAGCTCAGTTTCTCGAGGGCTCATAACCGACGCCGGAGACTTTAGTCTGTTCAGCGAAGATTCCGGCGTTGCTTTGTGGTCGAGCTTCGCTAATCCCACCGACACTCTTTTGCCTACTCAGGTGAGTCGATCTTCTCTTATTGGCAACCGTGAGAAGGACGGAGTAGTAGTTTTATAGTTATTATTGTGAATTAGGGTGAATAACTCGATGAACCTACGGAAACACAAGAGAGAGAATAGTGATTAAACTTGTAAATAATGAATAAAAACCCTAAGATCCATTTATATAAGTCCTACATACCCATACTAATAGAAATAGAAATATGTAACAGGGAATATTTCTAATTTTTTTAAGATGTTTGTCACTAAATGTGGAGAAGGATGAATGAAAATTTGTCATTCCACACAAGCTCATAGTATTGATTCGTTATTGTAAGTATATATATAGACGGAATGAATGGATGTTGGTGGTGATGCAGAGTATGGAAGCTGGAAGGAATCTCTCGTCTCGCCTGACGGAGACAAATTTCAAGAAAGGAAGATTCAGGCTACGTCTAGGTGATGACGGAGATCTTCAGCTTCTCGTTCTCAACTCCAAGACGCTAGCAGAAAGAGATGTATACTTTTCGTACTACGAAAGTAATACCAAGGATCCTGACCCCGGGATTCGATTAGTTTTCAACCAGTCAGGCTACATGTATGTTCTTCGAAGCAGCAATGACATATCCTACATCAAAAACGAAGTTCCAGTATCTTCTAGAGACTTTTACCACCGTGCCGTTCTACATTTCGACGGGGTTTTCGCTCAGTATTATCATCCCAGAGGGCAGCGGAATAATGGGTGGGAGTTGGCTTGGGCTGTGCCGGATAATATATGTCTGGCGTTCTCCTCTTTATCTTTTGGGAACGTAGCGTGTGGGTATAATAGTATATGCAATTTGGGAGATAAACAGAGGCCGAAATGTCAATGTCCCGAGAGGTTCTCATTGATGGATTCTAGTGACGAGTATGGTGACTGCAAGCCCGATTTCGAGATATGCAGACTTGTGGACCAGAGAACAACAAGACCGCAAACGCGGATGTACATCTTTATGAGTTTATTCGTGTAGACCGCACGAATTGGCCAACTGGGGATTACGAGAGGTACATTAACTATGACGCCGAAAGCTGTCGAAATGCTTGTCTAAACGACTGTTTCTGTGCAGCGGTTGTTCACGAAAATGATGCATGTTGGAAGAAGAGGTTTCCATTGTCTTACGGTCAGAGAACTACCCATACTAGCAATGGATATACACTCATCAAGTTTTTAAAAAGCGCAGCGGATGTTCCAGTCACCGAAGGCAGAGGGAAAAACCGCCACTGGTTAATCATCGCTGGTTCGGTTCTGCTTGGAACTTCAGCTTTTTTGAATTTCATACTCCTTGCTCTGTACAGAAAGAGTAAGGAGATGAAGAAGAAACCGAATCAAGCGAGAGATATCGGTGCTGCAACAGCTACTGCGATAGAGCTGAATCTGAGGGTCTTTACATACAGAGAGCTCGCGGATGCTACTGGAGATTTCATGGAAGAGCTTGGAAGAGGAGCCTTTGGGATCGTCTACAAAGGAGTTTTAAAAGTTGTTGGTAATTCTGAAGTTACGGTGGCTGTCAAGAAACTAGACCGAGTGGTTCAAGAAGGAGAGAAAGAGTTTAAGAATGAGGTTAAAGCTATCGGTCAGACATACCACAAGAACCTAGTGAGGCTCATTGGCTTCTGCAACGAAGGGCAGAGTCGGTTGATCGTCTATGAGTTCTTACCGCACGGGACGCTTGCCAGTTTTCTTTTCAGGCGTCCAAGACCGAGCTGGGAAGATAGAAGGAGAATTGCCGTGGAGATTGCGCGTGGAATCCTGTATCTACACGAAGAATGCTGCGAGCAAATCATACACTGCGACATAAAGCCGCAGAACATACTTTTAGATGAGTATTACAGTCCCCGCATCTCGGATTTCGGTCTAGCAAAGCTTCTGATGATGAATCAAACGCATACTCTCACAAACATCCGCGGTACGAAAGGGTATGTTGCGACCGAGTGGTTCAGGAACAGTCCCATTACATCCAAAGTAGATGTCTATAGCTACGGAGTAATGCTTTTGGAAATCGTGTGCTGCAAGAAAGCCGTTGATCTTGAGGATAACGTGATTCTCGTCGATTGGGCATACGATTGTTTCCGAAAAAGGAGGTTGGACGACCTGATCGAAGATGATTTAGAGGCGATAGACGACATGGAGACGGTGGAGAGATATGTGAAAATAGCGATATGGTGTATACAAGAAGAACCAGGAATGAGACCTAACATGCGAAATGTTACGCAGATGCTTGAAGGTGTTGCTCAAGTTCATGATCCTCCAAACCCTTCTCCTTATAGTACTTTCTCTTGTAATGAGTATCTGTCTTCTGGTCCGGTGTCATGTGTTTGACTTTTTATTTTTTAATCCTTAGAGACATTAGTGTATGGAATAATTTTTAATTTATTAAGTGCAATACTTTTCAATAGACTTCTTGTTTTCTTCTTTTACCGTAAATTTATGTGTCAACCTTTGTAAAATTTAATATAAGACTCTCGTGATATACACTCTTTACTTATGCAATGTATACTGTATACATTACTACCAAAAAACAAAAAAATCATAATATATACAAATGTTTTATGTGCCGGTTCTAATCGAGAATCAGAGAGATACGATCTTTTAAAAAATTAAGTTAATGGTAAAAATTGTTATTTTAAACAATTTTTAAAAGACAATTTTTTTTAGCTTTGGCCTTTTTTCTTATTTCGTTGTCCTTTTAAATTGTAGTTGTCTTTTTACAAAATGGTTGAAACATTCACCAGAAAATTGGAAGAGATTTGCATATGATATTAATTAGTCTTAGTTTTGACTGAATAAACCATTTTATAAAAGTCTTGGACTCTGTTTATTCCAAACGCGTTAAAAGACTCTAGAACACATTCATAAATTGTCTGGAGGAGAATACTCCGTTGACTCTCCTTTTTCTACTGTAGTAAAGACAAATCAACTTAAAACTTTTACATTATATATATCTACATATATAAAAAGTTAAAAACACATATAATCTCAAGATCTTTGCTTCAGCAAAATGGGATTCTTCTCTTGTTCGATAATCCATCTTTTTCTTGTTCTGCAACTACAAACACTTTTTGTTTCGTCTCAGAACATCATAAACGGATCTGTTCCTGTCGGAGAATCTCTGACAGCTTCAGAGTCCCGACAATCCTCTAGTTCATGGCTTTCCCCTTCCGGTGACTTTGCTTTCGGGTTCCGCAAGATCCAACCAAACGATGGTTTCACTCTCTCCATATGGTTCGACAAGATTCCCGACAAAACCATTGTGTGGCACGCACAAGCGGTCAAAACAACCACGGGTCTTGTCCCTACTGGTTCGAAAATTACACTAACCGCAGATCGCGGTTTGGTTCTGACTGACCCTCGAGGTCAACAGCACTGGAGTTCTTCACTTCCTCCAAGTAGTAGCTCAGTTTCTCGAGGGCTCATAACCGACGCCGGAGACTTTAGTCTGTTCAGCGAAGATTCCGGCGTTGCTTTGTGGTCGAGCTTCGCTAATCCCACCGACACTCTTTTGCCTACTCAGGTGAGTCGATCTTCTCTTATTGGCAACCGTGAGAAGGACGGAGTAGTAGTTTTATAGTTATTATTGTGAATTAGGGTGAATAACTCGATGAACCTACGGAAACACAAGAGAGAGAATAGTGATTAAACTTGTAAATAATGAATAAAAACCCTAAGATCCATTTATATAAGTCCTACATACCCATACTAATAGAAATAGAAATATGTAACAGGGAATATTTCTAATTTTTTTAAGATGTTTGTCACTAAATGTGGAGAAGGATGAATGAAAATTTGTCATTCCACACAAGCTCATAGTATTGATTCGTTATTGTAAGTATATATATAGACGGAATGAATGGATGTTGGTGGTGATGCAGAGTATGGAAGCTGGAAGGAATCTCTCGTCTCGCCTGACGGAGACAAATTTCAAGAAAGGAAGATTCAGGCTACGTCTAGGTGATGACGGAGATCTTCAGCTTCTCGTTCTCAACTCCAAGACGCTAGCAGAAAGAGATGTATACTTTTCGTACTACGAAAGTAATACCAAGGATCCTGACCCCGGGATTCGATTAGTTTTCAACCAGTCAGGCTACATGTATGTTCTTCGAAGCAGCAATGACATATCCTACATCAAAAACGAAGTTCCAGTATCTTCTAGAGACTTTTACCACCGTGCCGTTCTACATTTCGACGGGGTTTTCGCTCAGTATTATCATCCCAGAGGGCAGCGGAATAATGGGTGGGAGTTGGCTTGGGCTGTGCCGGATAATATATGTCTGGCGTTCTCCTCTTTATCTTTTGGGAACGTAGCGTGTGGGTATAATAGTATATGCAATTTGGGAGATAAACAGAGGCCGAAATGTCAATGTCCCGAGAGGTTCTCATTGATGGATTCTAGTGACGAGTATGGTGACTGCAAGCCCGATTTCGAGATATGCAGACTTGTGGACCAGAGAACAACAAGACCGCAAACGCGGATGTACATCTTTATGAGTTTATTCGTGTAGACCGCACGAATTGGCCAACTGGGGATTACGAGAGGTACATTAACTATGACGCCGAAAGCTGTCGAAATGCTTGTCTAAACGACTGTTTCTGTGCAGCGGTTGTTCACGAAAATGATGCATGTTGGAAGAAGAGGTTTCCATTGTCTTACGGTCAGAGAACTACCCATACTAGCAATGGATATACACTCATCAAGTTTTTAAAAAGCGCAGCGGATGTTCCAGTCACCGAAGGCAGAGGGAAAAACCGCCACTGGTTAATCATCGCTGGTTCGGTTCTGCTTGGAACTTCAGCTTTTTTGAATTTCATACTCCTTGCTCTGTACAGAAAGAGTAAGGAGATGAAGAAGAAACCGAATCAAGCGAGAGATATCGGTGCTGCAACAGCTACTGCGATAGAGCTGAATCTGAGGGTCTTTACATACAGAGAGCTCGCGGATGCTACTGGAGATTTCATGGAAGAGCTTGGAAGAGGAGCCTTTGGGATCGTCTACAAAGGAGTTTTAAAAGTTGTTGGTAATTCTGAAGTTACGGTGGCTGTCAAGAAACTAGACCGAGTGGTTCAAGAAGGAGAGAAAGAGTTTAAGAATGAGGTTAAAGCTATCGGTCAGACATACCACAAGAACCTAGTGAGGCTCATTGGCTTCTGCAACGAAGGGCAGAGTCGGTTGATCGTCTATGAGTTCTTACCGCACGGGACGCTTGCCAGTTTTCTTTTCAGGCGTCCAAGACCGAGCTGGGAAGATAGAAGGAGAATTGCCGTGGAGATTGCGCGTGGAATCCTGTATCTACACGAAGAATGCTGCGAGCAAATCATACACTGCGACATAAAGCCGCAGAACATACTTTTAGATGAGTATTACAGTCCCCGCATCTCGGATTTCGGTCTAGCAAAGCTTCTGATGATGAATCAAACGCATACTCTCACAAACATCCGCGGTACGAAAGGGTATGTTGCGACCGAGTGGTTCAGGAACAGTCCCATTACATCCAAAGTAGATGTCTATAGCTACGGAGTAATGCTTTTGGAAATCGTGTGCTGCAAGAAAGCCGTTGATCTTGAGGATAACGTGATTCTCGTCGATTGGGCATACGATTGTTTCCGAAAAAGGAGGTTGGACGACCTGATCGAAGATGATTTAGAGGCGATAGACGACATGGAGACGGTGGAGAGATATGTGAAAATAGCGATATGGTGTATACAAGAAGAACCAGGAATGAGACCTAACATGCGAAATGTTACGCAGATGCTTGAAGGTGTTGCTCAAGTTCATGATCCTCCAAACCCTTCTCCTTATAGTACTTTCTCTTGTAATGAGTATCTGTCTTCTGGTCCGGTGTCATGTGTTTGACTTTTTATTTTTTAATCCTTAGAGACATTAGTGTATGGAATAATTTTTAATTTATTAAGTGCAATACTTTTCAATAGACTTCTTGTTTTCTTCTTTTACCGTAAATTTATGTGTCAACCTTTGTAAAATTTAATATAAGACTCTCGTGATATACACTCTTTACTTATGCAATGTATACTGTATACATTACTACCAAAAAACAAAAAAATCATAATATATACAAATGTTTTATGTGCCGGTTCTAATCGAGAATCAGAGAGATACGATCTTTTAAAAAATTAAGTTAATGGTAAAAATTGTTATTTTAAACAATTTTTAAAAGACAATTTTTTTTAGCTTTGGCCTTTTTTCTTATTTCGTTGTCCTTTTAAATTGTAGTTGTCTTTTTACAAAATGGTTGAAACATTCACCAGAAAATTGGAAGAGATTTGCATATGATATTAATTAGTCTTAGTTTTGACTGAATAAACCATTTTATAAAAGTCTTGGACTCTGTTTATTCCAAACGCGTTAAAAGACTCTAGAACACATTCATAAATTGTCTGGAGGAGAATACTCCGTTGACTCTCCTTTTTCTACTGTAGTAAAGACAAATCAACTTAAAACTTTTACATTATATATATCTACATATATAAAAAGTTAAAAACACATATAATCTCAAGATCTTTGCTTCAGCAAAATGGGATTCTTCTCTTGTTCGATAATCCATCTTTTTCTTGTTCTGCAACTACAAACACTTTTTGTTTCGTCTCAGAACATCATAAACGGATCTGTTCCTGTCGGAGAATCTCTGACAGCTTCAGAGTCCCGACAATCCTCTAGTTCATGGCTTTCCCCTTCCGGTGACTTTGCTTTCGGGTTCCGCAAGATCCAACCAAACGATGGTTTCACTCTCTCCATATGGTTCGACAAGATTCCCGACAAAACCATTGTGTGGCACGCACAAGCGGTCAAAACAACCACGGGTCTTGTCCCTACTGGTTCGAAAATTACACTAACCGCAGATCGCGGTTTGGTTCTGACTGACCCTCGAGGTCAACAGCACTGGAGTTCTTCACTTCCTCCAAGTAGTAGCTCAGTTTCTCGAGGGCTCATAACCGACGCCGGAGACTTTAGTCTGTTCAGCGAAGATTCCGGCGTTGCTTTGTGGTCGAGCTTCGCTAATCCCACCGACACTCTTTTGCCTACTCAGGTGAGTCGATCTTCTCTTATTGGCAACCGTGAGAAGGACGGAGTAGTAGTTTTATAGTTATTATTGTGAATTAGGGTGAATAACTCGATGAACCTACGGAAACACAAGAGAGAGAATAGTGATTAAACTTGTAAATAATGAATAAAAACCCTAAGATCCATTTATATAAGTCCTACATACCCATACTAATAGAAATAGAAATATGTAACAGGGAATATTTCTAATTTTTTTAAGATGTTTGTCACTAAATGTGGAGAAGGATGAATGAAAATTTGTCATTCCACACAAGCTCATAGTATTGATTCGTTATTGTAAGTATATATATAGACGGAATGAATGGATGTTGGTGGTGATGCAGAGTATGGAAGCTGGAAGGAATCTCTCGTCTCGCCTGACGGAGACAAATTTCAAGAAAGGAAGATTCAGGCTACGTCTAGGTGATGACGGAGATCTTCAGCTTCTCACCCTCAACAGCGAGACGCTCGCGGAAACAGATGTATACTTTTCGTACTACTCAAGTAACACCAACGACCCTCAGAATCCCGGGGATCGATTGGTTTTCAACGAGCCAGGCTACATGTATGTAGTAATGAGAGACAATTCAACGAGATTCTATGTGAATAAGAAAGATCCAGTATCGTCCAGAGACTTTTATCACCGTGCCGTGCTACATTTCGACGGGGTTTTGGCTCAGTACTATCATCCCAAAAGGCAGGGGAATACTAATAATAATAATAATGGATGGTCACTGGCTTGGTCTGAACCGGAGAATATATGTGCAAAGAGATTTGGACCGTATCTTGATGCTAATGAGCTTGGGAATCTAGCTTGTGGGTTTAACAGTATTTGCATTTTAGGAGATGACCAGAGGCCAAAATGCGAATGCCCCGAAAGGTTTTTGTTGGTGGATCCGAGTGATGAGTATGGTGACTGTAAACCTGATTTTGAGATGCAAACTTGTGGACCAGAGATTAACCAAACCGCAACCGCAGTCGCGGATGCAAATCTTTACGAGTTTATAACTTTGGAAAGGACAAACTGGCCGTCAGGGGATTACAAGAGGTACTCAAACTATAATGAAGAAAGATGTAAAGTTACTTGTCTCAAGGACTGTTTTTGTGGAGCAGTGGTGCTGGGAAGAGATGGGTTATGTTGGAAGAAGAAGTTTCCATTGTCTTATGGCATTAGGGATCCGAATAGTGACAGCGATACATTCATCAAGGTTCTTCTTAAACGGGTACCAATTACCGGTAAATTTGGATCCCGATCCTAATATTCTAGAACTTTAGTATATCCAATATGTGTCCATCTCTAATTCTAAGGATTATAAAGTTTAATTGTTTTTCTCTAATTACAATTGTGATATATACACATATTCACTCTAACGGGGTATTTCTCAGTTTACTATCCAACTTTTTTTTTTTTTAAAGAATAATTGCACTTCAATGTTTCATTTCCGAATCTTGTTGTTGAGGAGAAACTAATTAACCTGCTATGATCTTGGTCCGAATGAATTATAGACTTAAAGACAGGAACCTCTTAGTTATAAGAGAGAACAAAATTGAAACGAACAATAAGTAAAAATATAGTTCATAATGCGATATCTTAATACATATATTTTTGTCTACGGTAACAATATATCACGGTAGAGAACTTGAATCATAATCTTGTCAATATAATTTGGCCGTTTTATTTGTCAACATCTATTTAATTTCAGTATGAGTAACAATATTAATTTCAGCACATGTAAGTATTGTTATTTGTTAATTTGAAAAAAAATCGACCAAGTTCAACGTTAGTCCGACGTTAACAAGTCAATCATACATCGACGACAGTTATAAACTACTAGAATAATTTTAACATCAAACACGTTTTATTCGTGAGCTGTAAAGTACTAGAGCTGGAGCAGAAAAGCCAACCATCGTTGACCTGTATCTCTCACATTATTGAATTTGTTTTTTTTTACTACCTTTTAATGATATGATTTTACTTTTTTAATAACCGAATTAATTATGTAGTCATTCATAATAATATTAATACCGAACTTGATTTAAAATTGAAGTTCTTAGAGCATCTCTAATCACTCGATTGTGAAAGCATAACTGAAACCATCCTACTCCTATCAAATCGCATCGTCGTCTAAAAACAAACTATTAGGATATAAGACTACACGGCTCCTATACATACTCTAACCATTGTAGTACTTTGTGTAGTTTTTTTTTTGTTGAACTTTTAGTATATACTACTCTGTGTAGTTACAAAAGTTAATAATATTCATATTTAATTATTATAATAAAACTACACCTAAGCAAGTGGGGATGGATGAAAGTAATCTAAAATCAGATCAAGAATGAAAATAATTGAGATACACCAATGGAGTATGTTTTGTTTTATTGTAAACTCTTAGCACATATACATGAGATTATTGTTAAAGTCCAAATCCTCTATATTTTATTTGAGAAACAATACTGAAAACATTTGAATATTTGCTGATTGTGGTGGGCTTCTGGCTAATCTTCCATAAAATTATGAGGCAATGAGGTAGATTACACACACACAAATTACCTCTTCTCAATCTTTATAGTAAGGACTAAGGACCAGCTTACGTCGAGGACACGAGGTGCGATGTCCCGATACCTATTGGGAATATAAGATTACAAGTAGATCATGGTGATGGTATAGAATAGATGAACAATTAACATTTCGACTTGTGAAAGATACCACGGTTCGATGGACTTTAGATTGATTAGACTAATCATATGATCATATATATTGTATTCTCTATCTCTCTCTCTTTTTTATTTTCAGATCCTGAGGGATGATATATGTATCCAAACTTGATACATGCTGGAGATCCAGGATGGCCTGATAATTTACAACTATATGTATATTACTAACTAAGTTTGGTGCATCGGTGTTTGGCAGTGATAAAATAAAACGTTACGATTTGCTAGAGTCAATTAAACGTTTGATTAATTGGTCGGACATTGATCAATGGAGTATATGCTTTGGTATTCAATTAACTAATTAAGTACCCAGATAATTGTCCCTTCGGAGATAAGAAAAAAAGAAAAAAAGGTACCCAGATAATTAGCTAGGCTAGGTGTCCGATTTTATACGAATTTAATAATTAAACCGGTTTATATATCAGCATATAACGTTTTCTCTAACGGTAACAATATCTTATCAAATCTACGTGTGGGCCTAAGTTATGTATAAATCTAAATGCTACGTGCATAGTTACGTTGCATAACATAATGATTCTCGAATATGCATATACTCGTATGAGTGTAAGTTAGTGCCGTAGTAAACTAGTAATATATATTGTAAAAAATCTATAAAGATTACGCATCCACGTGAATNTTCAATGACTTGCGCCTCTATTTATAATAGATGGGAGTCGGTTTAGACCGAGCTCTTTTTTCTTTTTAAAAAAGGAATTCTTCCTTTTCTTTCGGAGATTCTTCTCTATATCGGAAATTGCCTTTTCCGATAAGCTTCTAGGGTTTTGTTAATTAATCAAACGGGCTGATTTTAATTTGGGCATGGCTTTTTGCTAAACTCATCTCTAACAGTCCCGATACCTATTGGGAATCTAAGATTACAAGTAGATCATGGTGATGGTATAGAATAGATGAACAATTAACATTTCGACTTGTGAAAGATACCACGGTTCGATGGACTTTAGATTGATTAGACTAATCATATGATCATATATATTGTATTCTCTATCTCTCTCTCTTTTTTATTTTCAGATCCTGAGGGATGATATATGTATCCAAACTTGATACATGCTGGAGATCCAGGATGGCCTGATAATTTACAACTATATGTATATTACTAACTAAGTTTGGTGCATCGGTGTTTGGCAGTGATAAAATAAAACGTTACGATTTGCTAGAGTCAATTAAACGTTTGATTAATTGGTCGGACATTGATCAATGGAGTATATGCTTTGGTATTCAATTAACTAATTAAGTACCCAGATAATTGTCCCTTCGGAGATAAGAAAAAAAGAAAAAAAGGTACCCAGATAATTAGCTAGGCTAGGTGTCCGATTTTATACGAATTTAATAATTAAACCGGTTTATATATCAGCATATAACGTTTTCTCTAACGGTAACAATATCTTATCAAATCTACGTGTGGGCCTAAGTTATGTATAAATCTAAATGCTACGTGCATAGTTACGTTGCATAACATAATGATTCTCGAATATGCATATACTCGTATGAGTGTAAGTTAGTGCCGTAGTAAACTAGTAATATATATTGTAAAAAATCTATAAAGATTACGCATCCACGTGAATCTGCCCCAGAAAAAAATAGTCGTAGTAGACGATCACGTTATCTTTGTCGTATGGGGAATATTATATATGGAATGGGGGGATTCACTTTTTTCGGGAATATACCAGTCTAGCAGAGGAATATCATTTATTTTTTCTACACCCCTTTAATTATTGATCTGAATAAGACATAGAAGATTACTTTCAAGTAAATCTCTTTTTTTTTTGACCGAAGGTTTACTTTCAACTAAATTTGCGTTTCGAATATAAATATATAACCTGCCGACAATATCAAAAGTTAAGTGATCGTAGTGTGCCTAAGTTGTGGAAATCTCAATTTGGAGATTATGTACGTTGGTCATATGTTGTGTTAGTTTGGTCGTAATGTACCTAGTTGATCTCAATCCAAATTCATTTTGGAGGTCAAATACTACACCAAATATATATATTGTTTTTGTTATTGTTGTTGAGTTAGCGTCTGAATTTTAAGTTAGAATTTTGATATAGGCCTACATGTTTTATTAAAACAAATGAAAGAAATATAATGACATCATGGCCCTACAATTCTTTTGTTGGAACGAATAGTGTGACTAGTGTGCCCAGATGCATAGGGTTTCTCATGGTGATTAGCAGTCCAAAACAACAATCGGTTGTGGTTTGATAATTACTTTTACATCAGCGATTACTCTAATCTTCCGAAAAGAGGAATTAATTAGCCAATCTATCCTCAATAATTGGGAGTTGGTTCTTTCTTTTGATGAAAGTGATTGTGAATGGGATGTCAAATAAATTATAGATATAAATGATATATGTATAGTCGAATAACATAAATATAAATACATAAATACATTTTCTATATAATCATTAGATAATTTAAAAACTACTAAAGTTAATTGTGTTGCATGAGTTCATTTTAATTAGTTCTAACTACTTGTATTTATATCACATAAGAAGAATTGTAGTAAAATCATTTTAAAAAATAATCCCCATGTTCCTAAAAATTATCATTAACAAAAAAAAAATAATAATATATATATATATATATATTACTGATAATGTCATGAAAATTCTCTTTTAATCAAATAAATCTCCTAAACTACACATGCTAGTTATAATTTACTGATAATGTCATGAAAATTCTCTTTTAATCAAATAAATCTCCTAAACTACACATGCTAGTTATAATTTTCTTAGCTATAGTTTTTCTTTAATCAATGTTTAAAAAGGGACCAAAAAGGATCCCTTCTAACGAAATATATATATAATTAATTTCAAAGCAAATAAATAATTTTTATTTCTTTGGCGTAAACAAACAAAATTCTTTATTAAATGTCTGAGGGAATTCGCACATCGAATATCCCACAGCCTCGTGCGGCACTGCATGCTAACCCTTTTTTATTTTTATTTTTCTCTTGACAACTGCACTGATAACCATTATGTGACCAAAATATTTTATCTCTTAAGTTAATTATAAATAAGGTCAAGCTAGATATATAATTTATTTTAAACGGAACGAAAACTCATTTGCTCTATATAAAACAGATTTTTTTAATATATAACAATTCAAAAGTTTATGTGTTTTATGAGAATAGTTTTTCATGCTTTTTAGTAAAAAAAAAAAAATCATGTTATATATGGAATTTATAAACAATTTCGTATAGTTTTTTGAGCTTATAAACATTTGTGTAACGGATCGATTAATTATATTAGTCATTTTTCATAAATAATAAAAGTTCGTGTAAGTTTTACAGAAATTTTAAACCGGATTAATTTGTAAACAAATACTTGTAATTACGAGTAATAATTCCTTTTCAAAAAAAAAAAAAATTACGAGTAATAATTCTTTATTATTAAAAATTTATTACGACAGCTCATTTATTCCCGCCATGTAGAGAGAGATACATCAATCTCTTATCACAGATCAATACTAAAAGAGAAAAACCAACGTGTAATTGATTTTTACTTTTTGACTCGTCAGACAAAGACACCAACCTTGGAATCTAACGAACTCACAAACTTCTCCAAATCCATATCGCACTCTTCGTTCCAAGAATCAAGAAACTCCATTTCATCAATTACATTAACCTCCGGCGAATCTTTAATATCTCCGGCGCCGGCACCGCCGTAGCTTAAAATATCCTTTAACTCATCCATAAGCCCAGCATTATCGACATTTGTGTACATATCGGAGATCTCTTCGTTGCTAAACAAATCGGTGAAATCATCGGAGAGAGAACAGTTGTCGGAGAAACCGGAAGATGTCGACGTAGTGTTGATTAGAATCGATGTGAGATCGCTTGATTTCGCCGCCGTTTTGTTGAGCAATGTGGAGGTCGAATTCTCGGCTGGAGAATCGACCTCGCCTGAGTTTTGCGAATCCTCGGCGATGATTGTGGAATTTCCGATGATGATTCCGGTTAAAAGATCCCGGTTTAAATCGACAGCGTATTTGCTCGCGACACGGTTAAGAAGGCTTGCGGAACCGGTTGAACGGATCGGTTTATGATTATCTGGTATGAGACCGGTTGAATTGATCGGTTTGTGAGTGATTGGATCGAGACCTTTCTGTTTTAAACGCTTCTTGAGATTTGTGTTCCAATAATTTTTAATCTCGTTGTCAGTTCGTCCCTCCAAACTAGTGGCTATTGCGGCCCACCTTCAACAAAAATATATTATAATTAATTTGAATACGTTTTTTATTATTAATTTGAATATTTTGTTGCTCCAACAAAAGTTGAATAACAAACAACAACAAAATCTTTATAAACTTCCTTTGACCAAATTTTTTTTTTTATTTTGTAAGCATTACACAGTTATTTCTATGATTATAAAGGTCGCATGGTACGTGACAAAAAAAATTTACTAATTATCTAAATACAAAAAGTTAATATATAACCAAGGAAAAAAAGCTTACTTGTTACCCTTAAGAGCATGAAGCTTGATAATAGTGTCGTCTTCTTCAGGACTAAACTCTCCTCTCTTAATATCAGGTCTTAAATAATTAGCCCATCTCAATCTACAACTCTTCCCACATCTCTTCAATCCTATATTCATACATATATGTACACACATTGTAATAAATCGATAAAATAATTAAGAGAAAATAGCTGTTAGTTAATTAATTATATAGTATTACATTTCCTATTAATTAAACGATAAGGAAAAAAAGTTTACCAGCTTTTTCCGGGAGAGTACGCCATCCACCTTCACCATGAAGTTGAAGATACGCAATAAGCTTTTGATCTTCTTCAGTAGTCCAAGCTCCTTTCTTTAATCCTTCTTCTTTGCAACATGGTGTTCTCACCATCTCTGGTTCTTCTTCTTGATTCTTGATTCTTGATCTTTTAATTTATTTTTATAAAACCTAATTGTAAAACCCTAGCTAGAGACCTATCAAAGGATCATTGGAAAGAAAGACTCTTTAATCCATTGCTTTTTTAAGTGAAATTAACAAGAAATGAGATTGAAAAAGATAACTAAGAGAATTTAATAGAGCGTTTGATCAAAACCAAAAGACACTTGAAGATTGTACTCACTGAGACACTCTTTTGACGAGGAACACGTGAACGTGTTATCATTATATATCGAATTTTTAAAACAAGAATAGTCGGAGTTTTCTTACTCTCTCTCTCTCGCACTGGTTATAGTATATAGAGATGCTCTTATATAGAGAGAATTACAAGAGAGAGAGTCTTTTATTTTTTGACAGGGAGAGAGAGATATACAGTAGAAACTTTATATATTAATATTCGATAAATTAATAAATTTTCTTGATTTTGAGTTGGCATTTGAGCTAGTTCAAAACATAACATAATTCGATAAGATAATAAAATAATAAATTTAACAAACTTGCTATGTAAATATATAGTCCTATTAATATTATAAATTAATAATTACTATAAAAAGTAATATAAATATATAACTATGACAATTTATTAAAATATATGAGTATAGTGTTATATTTTTTTTTAAAAAAAAAATATTTTTAGAATTCATTTTTAATTTTTTTCTTTTTTGACGACAATTTATCTCTAACTTTTTTAAAAAAAAATTGAGAGAATATTATAAATTTTCAAATAAAATATATTTTAAATTTAATTATTATTTAAAATAGATAAGTTAATAATTTTCTAAATTAATAAAATATTAAAATACCAATTTTATTAATTATATAGTTTCTACTTATATGATTAAAAATAATTGATGTAAAAGGAAATAAAAAATTATCTTTGAAGGAGGAATGGTTGAGATTACACGTTTTTAGTTTCTTAACATAGGCCGGCCACTGAGTCATCGTAGTCAAATGCCAGGTGTATTATTATCATTGGATGGGTCGAGCATCTGTCAGAATATCGCGGTCGCACGGAATTGCATAGTGATGATGCTGTTCTGATCCCTGTCCGTATTAGTTTGTTTCTACTAAAAAAAGAACATTGAGATTGGTTAAAAGTTTGTATTGATTTCTAGGAGATACGTACGTACGTGGTCAAGAAAGGTGTGCAACTACTATACAATTCATTCATTCAAACAATAATTACAGCTATTGTCATTTTTTAAAAGGCTAATATCAGTTTACGGAGTATTATTTATCTTCAAAGAAATTATATTATGTTTTTTTTTTTAAAAGAGGATAATAGCCTTATTGAACCACACTATCCAAACATGGCCGGCGTCGCCCGGGTACTAAGAGATGATCATGGTAAGGTTTTTTTACATAGTAGAAGAGCCTTTTTTTGATATTGGTAGTTTTTTGGAAGCTAAGTTTAAAAACATATTCTATGGACAATAGAAAGTATGGCTAGTCATCATGTTGATAAGGTAATCTTTGCATCATAAGCACTGGATTTGCTGGGTGTTTTGATTCGTCTTAAGGCTTGACCATCTTTTAAGTTTTATATTTTTGAATTTTTGTTTATTTTAAGATTTTTTTCGGAATGAAAAGTGGAAATTGAAAAGGCAGCAACTAATAGAGGTGCTTCTCTCATTGTTCAAAGTGTTACGGTGCAGGATCGATTTCAATCATATGTAGCCGTCAACAGTTCTTCGTGGCTTTTCAGCCGCTTCGACAATGAGAGACCCTTTACCTCTTTTTGATGTTGTCCATTTTTGGATGTTTATCGGTTGTAAAGCTCTCTTTGCTTATGGTTTTCTCATATGTGAGGCTTCTTTTCGGAACACTCTGGTCTTATGGACTTTGTTTTAATGTTTGGCACATAATTTTTTATATAATATCAGATGAAAGAAAAAAAAAATCACACTATCCACATTTTTGTCTTATTTTTGTGTGAAAATTGGAACTTGACAAAAGACGAGATAGTACTAATTAAAAAAATATAAATTTTAGATTGTTAAAAAATTGTATACCAAAACCCGTAATTTGAAAAGGTTTAATAACTGGTTCAAAATTTAAGAGATTTTTTTTTATCTTGAAAAATCTTCCATTGTAAGAAATGTTATATTTTGAATTTCAGTATATATATATATGAACAGTTATCGCGGACATATGTAAACTAGGAGGACCTGACGTGAAGATTTCATGTGGACGACATATGTAAACTACGAGGACCTGAATTGCCTCGCTTCTCATTCCCGATGCAACACGATGAATTAACCCATTGCAAAGCACAAGAATCTAAAGTTGATCAGTTCAAATTGCTGTTGAAGATAAGCTCTGACAAGTTTTACAACTCCATTCACGTATTTATAATTCTTTGCGTTGTATAATATATATATATTTGGTCTATGCCATATATAGTAATCTCAAAGTTATACAAAAAAGAGAAAGTTTCCGGTTGTTTAATTGATACGTGCATATATACTCTTCTGCAAAATTTGGGTGTAAAAGATTATTGAATTAATATTAAGATTTTGTGTCTTTTTAGATATTTATAGAAGGCAGCTAAATATTTTTTGAAAAAATCTAGAAATAAACTAGTGATTTGTTGATTTTTTGAATATTGAAAAACGAAAAAATTGAAAAAATGGTTTACTTTATGAATCCTAAAAATGAAAAAATGGTTTTACCAAAAACAAGTAAAAACAGGAAAATGAACTAATCAAAAACTCAACATTTTAAAATTGAATAGAACTCTAAACCTTAGTAGGGTATTAATATAAAAACCCAAGAAAAAATATTTTTATTAAACTAATCCCACCTCGTGAAGTTAAATTTGTAAATGATAAAAAAAAACGGTTTTGCTTTACAAAAAGAAATATAGGTCATAATCTTTATTTTTGGCTTTTGTTTTTATCCGTCAAACTCCATATAGGCTTGGACAAAATAGAACCGAATTTGGTGTGGCTAGAATTTAAAGATTTTGATTTAAAAACAAAAGTTGATACCTTTCTAATTTAAGTGTTTCTATTGGGCTCTTCAGAGGATAACATTTCAACATCTTCTTATTTGTTAATTTCAACTTTATTTTTTCATATGTATAAAGTATACAAGCAACTTTTTTTAAAACATCAAATAACATAAATAAATATTAATTTGTGTACAATTAACTATACATAAAACTATTAAATTTGAATTCATTTATTATAAGTAGATGAAATTCAAATTTAATTTAAAAACATATAAATCTTATATAATAAATAATTTTAAATATATCATTCTATTTTTTTAGTGATTTAATCTTTATTTCAAATAAATTAGGATAATTAAATTTTTGTACAAATAAAAAAAAATTATGATATTGAATAAGATAAGAATTTAATTTTAACCTATTGAATCATAAGACAAAAAAAAATTGATTAGAAAACAAATTATATAAAAAAAATACAGAGAAGAATAATGGATACAAAAATATATAAAATTTTAAAATATGAAAAAGACATGGATTCGATGAAATATATATAAAAGAAAATCTTAAAATGGTAAATTGAAAAGAAAAAAAAATTATTATAATATTAAAATTTAGATAAATGAAAAGAGTATGAAAATTAAAAAATAAATAAAAATTCGTAAAATAATGTATGAATAAAATTACACAGATCATCAAAATCAAAATATAAATCTAAAAACATATTATTTTAAACTTAAATTAAAATAAAAAGTCATATAAAAAATGATGAGTAATGATGGCTCATGTGGTTTTGCAACAACAAAAAGTGTGATTAATTTCTTTTTAATATAAGTCAAATCCCCGAAAATGAAAACTGAACATTTTTTTTAAGAAGCTAAACCAAATATTTAATTCAATTTAATTGATTATATCTTTTATGATCATAAACCCCATATAAAAACCTAAAATTTTAGAAATTTGCAAATATTAAGGTTATACCGGTTCGAAAATCCTAAATAATCAAAATAGAGTTTTATCATAGTATCTTATTCCATGAGCTCATCTTTCACTCATGCACAAGAATAAACTTAACCAAGAAAAGAACAACCGTAGAAATCCGTTGTTAGTGAAAAATTCAATTCATAGCATAAATCAACAGAAGAGTACATATGTGGTTGTATATATGACGAAGATTTCTTAATGAAATTAATTGGGAAAATACCCTCTATCAGATTTTCAGCTACATTTTTTGTTTTTTATATAAACTAACGAAAAAGAAATTGTATTTTTTTTATGAAAAAGGGACCTAAAAGGAATTCCATAGAAGAGAACACATGTCTCATCTCTCATCCTTAGTATGGTCCAATGAGTATGCATGCGATGATGCGATACATAATTTTAATTTAGTAGTCCCAAGAAAAAACAAATGTTAATTTATCAAACAAAAATCAAAACCGAAGTGGGAGGTACATCATGATATTCGGCAGCTGGCATGAAACGCCAAGCAAATGAGGCGAAACATTTATAACACATTTTTTTATCAAGTGTTTGGTATAATATTCGAATATGGAAAACACACTTTACAATCATGATTGCGCAAAATCACATTTGGTCGTGAATCATGTGCATTATTGTGGACCCCCTCCTTACCTGAACCGGTGAACCCCTTGCACTTCGTATTATTGAGTATGGGGTCCAATCCCTTCAAAATATTAAACATATGAAAAAGTATTTTTAAATTGTATCACTCAAATGAGGCTAACAAAAATAACTAATTTAATAAAAACAAATTAACTAACACTAGGTATATATATTTAGAGTCCTAAAACCCACTGAATATAGACTAATTAATCATCATGATATATATTATTAATTATGGGAAAATTTTCTAACAGTTAATTACTCTATCCGTTTAAAAAAAAATGGCGTTTTAAAGATTAATTTTTATTTTACAAATAGTGTCGTTTTATATTTTCAATGTAAACTTTTAAAAAAAAATACAGTTTTAACCTTATTGTTTTAATATAGTAATTAAAAATATATATTTAGTGTATTAATAAAAAATAAAATAGAGTTTTTAATATATATGAAAAACAAATGATATTTTTTGTAAAATAAAAAGAGTATATCTTGTTTCTAAATCCTTAATATTCTACACAAAGCGACTGTTGCATTTCTTTATTGCTAATCCTTTAAAACGAGTTTATGCTCGTTAAAGAACCCTACGCGTAATGAAAATCAACATCACCTTTCAAAGTTCTTTGCCATTTAGTGAAAGAGAACCTTAGGCTAGCGTGCATTCTTACATGAGCCTTTTTTTTTCTTTTGATCACCATCAACTTTTATTCAATAGAGGCTCAAACGGTTTTGGCCCACAACAGGGGAAGAAGATACAAGCACTGCTTTTGCCATGGCATCCCGTTTGTCACGGCCCGATCATTTCCCGAACATTTCCGCATTTCACGGGCCGAACCACGAGGGGTTTCGGGACGGATGGTCTCCGAAATCCGCCCACTCAGTCCCCCACTCACTAAAGTCCGCCCACTCATTCATCCACTCCCTAAAAACAGCCACCATGTTTCCCACTTTGTTTCCCACTTAGTTTCTTTAAATTTGGGCCATTAGATCAAGTTGATCCTCACCATCCATTTTGGAGGTGTTTTTGTATAAATAGAGGTAGGATGCCTCATTTGTAATCACTCACTCATTCCTTGAATAAGAGAAGCATTACAAACATTTCCTTCCTTTCTTTCTAGTTCTTCTCTCAAAGGGTTGGGTTTTCGTAGTGAGACAGGCTGCCTAGTCTATTTGCAGAGGCAAAGAGAGGCTAGGGCCGCACGGTTTTGATCCCAAAAATCAATCTCGTGACACGTGGTATCAGAGCAAAGGTTCGTTCAGAGGCTGAACGATGTCCGACAACGAGAATGTTATCTGGGGTAACAATGGCGACGAGGTTCTCGACTCAGAGGCTTTTGATGCAAACGTTTCAAGGAAGCAGCGCGACAAAAGCAAGGCTCGAGACAGGAGCAGGGTCCGAGACGAAATTGGGGCTTTGAGCGGAGCCATGACCGATATGGATGAACGACTCGAGAGAGTCGAACATTCGACTTCCGAACTCGAGAACACACTGTTCAGCGAAGTTGCGGATGTCAAGAATGACTTTGGTGGAATCGAAGCAAGATTCATCAAGTTGGAGGATACGCTGATGGGAGCGGTCCAATCGTTGAAGGTGAGCATCGAGGCGATGCAAGAAGATCTCATGTTGTGCAAGAAAGCAGTTGAAGGGCTCAAGACTGCAGTAAGCCAAGAGCCGGTCCTTGCCTTACCCAACTTTAATCTCTCATTCGAGGTACAGTCCGATGCTTACGACTTTGCTATTGGTGGGGTTCTAATGCAGGAGGGGCATCCCATAGCATTCGAAAGTCGCAAACTAAATGACACCAAGAAACGCTACACCGTCCAAGAGAAAGAGATGACAGCGGTGGTTCATTGTTTGCGGGTTTGGCGACATTACCTCTTGGGGGCCCCATTCCATGTGAAGACGGACAATGTGGCAACGAGTTACTTCCAGACTCAAAAGAAGTTATCACCGAAACAAGCCCGATGGCAAGATTTCTTGGCCGAGTTTGACTACACACTAGAGTACAAACCCGGGAAGGCTAACGTTGTCGCAGATGCACTGAGTCGGAAGGCAGAACTCGCAGCAATCAGCCAGGCCGTAGGTACAATCGTGGCTAGGGTTCGAGAAGGATTAAGCCACGACAACACTGCCAAAGAGTTGGTGAGATTGGCAGAAGAAGGCAAGACTTCTCGATTTTGGGTAGAGGACGGGCTCTTATATACAACAGGGAGACGCCTCTACGTGCCAAAATGGGGAAGATTGCAACGAGACATTATCCGAGAGTGCCACGACACCCCATGGGCGGGACATCCAGGACAAAAGCGAACCATGTCGCTTATAAAAACCGCCTATTTCTGGCCACGGATGAAGGATACCGTGGAACTCTATGTGAAGACTTGCCTTGTGTGCCAACAAGACAAGACAGAGACCAAACGACCGGCGGGGATGTTGGAGCCACTACCCATACCAGACCGACCATGGGAGTCGGTTTCCCTAGACTTTATCAGTGCCTTACCAAAATCTGAAGGGTTTGGGTCCATTTTGGTGATCGTCGATCGATTCTCAAAGTATGGGACGTTCATAGCCTGCCCAAGAGACTGTACGGCAGAAGAAGCGGCTAGGGCCTTCTTCAAAACCGTGGTCAAATTATGGGGGCTACCAAAGAACATCGTAAGCGATAGAGATCCCCGTTTTACTGGAAAACTATGGACCGAGTTGTTTAAGAATCTCGGGACGGGACTGAGCTTCTCAACAAGCTTTCACCCACAGACGGATGGGCAGACGGAAAGGGTGAATTCTTTGTTAGAATGCTACCTTCGGCACTTTGTTAGTGCTAATCAGCGGGACTGGGCTAAGTTGTTGGACATTGCTCAGTTCTCATACAACCTGCAGCGAAGCGAGGCAACAGGCAAGAGTGCCTTCGAACTCACGACGGGACAACAACCGTTCACTCCCCATACCTTGGCTACACCGGCAGTTGAGTCACAAAGTCCGGGAGCGGTTAAAATGGTCCGAACATGGCAAGATCATGCAGACATTGCACGGGTTTGTTTGGAGAAATCCCGCAAACGGATGAAGAAATGGGCCGACAAGAAGAGGCGATTGTTGGAGTTCACGGTAGGAGACCAAGTACTTGTGAAACTCCTTCCCCAACAATTCAAGGCATTTCGGAGCATACATAAGGGACTGATCCGAAAGTATGAGGGGCCTTTCGAAGTCATTGCCAAGGTGGGCAAAGTTTCATATAAGTTGGATCTTCCACCAACCTTGAAGATACACCCGGTCTTCCACGTGAGCATGCTCAAGACATACCATGGAGATGACACAGACAAGAACCGGGGGCAATCAACTCGAGCACCACCGATAGTAACCAAGTCCTATGACAAAGAGATTGAAGAAGTTCTCGAGTCAAAGGTGGTTCGGAAACGAGGCGTTCCACGAAGCACACACTTTCTCATTAAGTGGAAAGGGCAACCCATATCAGAGGCAACATGGGAGGCGGAGAGCGAGCTGTGGCAATTCACGGACCAGCTCAAGGCATTCACGGCAACGAGGGCGTTGCCGAATTAGGTGGGGGAGAATGTCACGGCCCGATCATTTCCCGAACATTTCCGCATCTCACGGGCCGAACCACGAGGGGTTTCGGGACGGATGGTCCCCGAAATCCGCCCACTCAGTCCCCCACTCACTAAAGTCCGTCCACTCATTCATCCACTCCCTAAAAGCAGCCACCATGTTTCCCACTTTGTTTCCCACTTAGTTTCTTTAAATTTGGGCCATTAGATCAAGTTGATCCTCACCATCCATTTTGGAGGTGTTTTTGTATAAATAGAGGTAGGATGCCTCATTTGTAATCACTCACTCATTCCTTGAATAAGAGAAGCATTACAAACATTTCCTTCCTTTCTTTCTAGTTCTTCTCTCAAAGGGTTGGGTTTTCGTAGTGAGACAGGCTGTCTAGTCTATTTGCAGAGGCAAAGAGAGGCTAGGGCCGCACGGTTTTGATCCCAAAAATCAATCCCGTGACACGTTGCTGATTAGAGTTTTTGGAAATAAACGAAAAATAAATAAACAAGAAACATACCTATACGCGATATCAAAGAAAATTCCGAAAAGCTCGTTTGTTCTAATATCCGAATTGATTGCTCGAATGAGTTTTTGAGAATTTGATTTGAAACAAATTTTGTTCCAGCTAATCTGATGAGACTGGCGAGATTCGATAGAATCAGATCTGATGAGATGTTAGATTTTTCATAGATCTTTGGGTCGATTACCATTCTCTTGTGATGTCTATTATTAAAAAGCAAAGAGTTTTAGCCTAAAAAAAAATGATTTTAACGGATTTAGATGAAAAAATTATTGAATATCTCACCAAAATAAAAATAAATTAATGAAATTTGGAGAAATATTATATTGTTTATGATGGAAATTAGCAGATGAAGAAATGATTTATATAAATATGTGTGTGTCAATTTTTTTCAATAATAACTCTTACATTTTTCGACAATAAAAAGAAAAATGGAATATAAAAGCTTAAATGATTACTAAATACTAATAAAGTTTAATATATAGTTTAAAAAAAAAATAGTTTAAAACAATTGAACCAATCATGAAAAAACAGCATAATACAATGATCTTATATTTTGTAATAAAAACAAATCTTTTAAACATCTTATGTCTACTATTACGTCAACTATTACGTCTACTATTATGTCTGTCAGTTTTAAAACTACCATTATATATGTCTGTCAAATTGGTAAGAATTCAAAATTTTATATCGGTTTTAGTCCATTTCCGTGATTGCACCTTCAGTATGCATGACCCCACTGTCCCTAAGTGTCACCAATTTTTGTTCATTTTCTTCACACATTACGATTTTTTTGACTAAATTACCTGACGGGAAAAAGGTTCTTCTTATTCCAATCTGAGACAAAAGAAAAAGAAAAAAAAGATCTGTAGCTTATATTATTTTCGAAAGTGATTTTGGATTTTAGCTGTTAAGGCTTCACACCCTTTTTAGTTTTTAGAAATGCCCAGAATTATTGGGCGTTGACGATTACGCGCAAAGGTGGTTGTACGTCTGTCTGGTGGGATTAGTAGTACTCTTTTAATTAGATAAATGGGCTTCACATACAGGCCCATGAATATTCCCACGGATTCAAGAATCCTTTCTAGGTTATGTACGATTTTCAATTTTCTTTTAAAATCCCAATTGAAAACTCATTTGCCACCGTTCTATGGGTTATGCCCGTCTTCTTGACGCACGAAATTTGAATTAATAGATTTACAGACGGAAAAGAAAAAGAAAAAAGAAAAGAAGAAGTTGAATTTCCTGTAGCAGTGTTTATTAATTATGATAGCATTTACTGCCCAATTATTACAATTCCACAAATTTCCTTTTATTCCAATAATATTAAATGTATTCATGTGACACACATTGTAACCCCCTTCCCTAATTCATGGCAATCTCTGTCTTGTCTCCCTATTTTTTTTTTTCAAATTTCAAATAATTTTTCTCCCCCATAATAAATTCCTCTTTATTCCTTCTCTCCCTGCTCGAAACAATTTCTCGAGAAACCCAGAACACACACACACACAAATTAGACAGACTATTTTCTCGGGAAAAATATCCAAGAAAAGATATATTCCAGAAGAACATAACAGCCATGGCTTCACAATGGACAATACCAAAGCTTGTCACTTGGAGAGTCAAAGATTGGGCCTCCTGTTTCTTGGCTTGCAAGATTCCACTAGGTCTTCCTATCAATTCTCTTATTGCTAATCAATTTTATTTCTTTTAAACTATTTTGCTGACTTTATATATCAGATGGAGATGAAGATGGAGCTAGCAGTAACGGAAACCCTACGACAAACAATAATCTAATGTTCAAGAGGACAAAGAGGAAGATGAAGAGTAAGAAGAAGATATCAGAGAGAAAACTCAGTCTTTGCCCACCAGGGACTCGTCATCATCATCATCTTCATCTAAGAAGCAGCAGCGTTTCTCCTACGTCGGCGTCTCAGCACCGGCGGTTGAGCTGGCCGCAGCCACCGGTTTCAGACGAAGCTGGCTTTATTGTCTTCTGCTTCGACCGCGACGACGGAGGTTTCGATGTTGTGAAAGAGGAGAAACAAGAGAAGCAAGAGGTGGAGTTTTCGCCGGGAAAGTCACCGAGGACGGTGAATCGTAAGGTTCGTTGAGGTCCTCTTATATTTAGATTTTTTTTTTTAACGAACACAAAATTTCACAGCGCCTACAAATAGTTTTAGAAAAACTTTGCCTTAAAGTGTTGACTTTATATTACAGCTTATTTATGGAGATCAAGGGGTAGAAAAAACAGAGAAGAATAACTCACCGGAGATTAAAGGGCCGGTACAAGATCAGGACGATAAGACTACATGCCAAGATGTCTCTTTTGATGTTCATGAGGTAACGTAGTCTTTGAAGATATGTTTCAGTTTTAAACTTGAGAATTTACTATTTTTATTTATATACTTTCGGCTGTTTTGCAGGATAACAAGGAAAAAGAAGAAGAAGAAGAAGAGGAAGAAATTTGTGCCTCTGATAAATCTAGCGGGTCTAATCACTCGGATGAAGGAAGGGGGTCTTTTGCATTTCCCATGTGAGTTTCAATAAAAACTAAAAGGTTTGACCTTTTTTTCTTGTTGTCTTGTTTTGGAAATTAGGGTCTCTGAATTTGATAAATTTGGGATTGAAAATCATGCAGATTGGGAGTTGAATGGATGGGGAGCCCTGTTCAGATGCCTAAAACAGATGACTTGTCTCCCAAGAAACCAAAGCCAATTGCTTTAGGGTTCCAATGTTGTAGATTCTAAAAAAAAAAGAGAACATTTTAGAAGTTTCTGAGATTTTTTTTTACTACTCTGTTTCTGAGTAAAGAAACACTCTGAGAGGTCAGACTATCTACAATCTGGATTTTACATTTGTCAGCTTTTGCTGAAGATAAGTCGAGCAAAAATTGAAAAGAAGAAACGAAATGAAAATCATCGGTTCCTTAATGTCTTGATGGTTACATGAAGAACAATGTCTGTGAATTAGGCAATTGCCTTATCCACAATGGCTATGTATTCTTCATCTTTCTGTGTTTCTTTTGCGCTTAGTCACAGCTGCAACATACGCTACTCTTGCTTTCTTCTTCCATTTCACTTTTAGTTTGAAATGAACCCTACTGAGTTTTAAAAGGTGTAACCGGACATAAATAATAATTAAATGGAGGTCATGTCAGGGAGTACTTGACTTGCCAGATATGGAGGACAATCAAATTCATAAGTATGGTGGCATCACAATCTCCATCAAATTTTTGAGAATTAGTTTTCGCCGTCCCTTCAAATTAAATGACGATGTAATGAAGAGAAATCTCCTTTTAGAGCATCTAGCTATTGTTCAAGTGTGTTTGCTTTCGTGTTCTCGTCGTCTTTGCTTCCCTGTAAGTCTTCTCAAGAGAATCAACCAAATCTCCAAATTAAAATATTAGTCCTCCAAAAAAAGAAACTTATCGTCTTTTAGTACACATAAAAAATGTTCTTGACATACTATATTATTTCATCTTACATGGCTATTACAGAATTATCAAACTTTAATATCTTGCATCTTATGCCACCATGGTATCAATCAATCATGCTAAAAACACCATAAGAGATCGCACATACGATGACAGCCTGAGTGTGTGGTTCGCAGCTACAACCTGATTCAGATTGGCTTGGCCATGCTCTGTTTTTTTCTGATCAAATTTTCAAAGTCTCTGTTTCTAGTTTTAAAAGAGGAGACGTATTTATTGTAAAACAGTTTTTTTGGTTTGAATAATTTAACATTTATTTCAAAAAAAAAAACGCCATAAGAGATAAGAAAAAAAGCTAAACACAAGGACCATAATTAATGTAGGGTCTTGTTGACAAAAACAATAGTAATATAGGGTCCTAACGAGCTATTTATTCCATCTTGCTCAAAACGCTGTCGTTTCAGTTAGTAGTACTGCAGTGCCTTAAAAGCCACCGGTAGAGAAGAAACTCCGACGAAACAACAATGGCAGCCTTAAGCCACCGCCTACGTAGCCTCACGCGCCGCTTCTCTTCCACCCGGAACACTCAAAGAACCGGCGCAGCCACCAAGATACACACGCTCTACACAAGCCCAGATATCGAATCGGATTCCACGACCCTCCAGCTCCTCTCGTGGGGACGAGGCGCGTCGGGTCAGCTCGGCGGCGGAATCGAGGAGATTCGAATGTATCCGTCTCCGGTTGCTTACCTTCTCCTTCGCTCCGATCAGTCCATCTCTCTCGCCCATACGCCTGGAAGAATCGACGCCGATCCACCGAAAAACGGGTCGAGTTTTCGGGTTGGAATCTCTTGCGGGTTGTTCCATTCGGGTTTAACAATCGACGGTGATCTTTGGATCTGGGGAAAAGGAGACGGAGGGAGGCTAGGGTTTGGCCAAGAGAATTCGGTCTTCGTGCCCAACTTAAACCCGCTTTTCGAGGAGCATTCGATTCGCTGTATTGCTCTCGGTGGTTTGCATTCGGTGGCTTTAACACATCAAGGAGATGTATTCACTTGGTAAGCTAGCTTCAGTCATTTTTTTCTCGATTTTTGAAACTCTTTGATCTCAATTTGAAGCAATATTAACTAGGATGAAGATTGTGTTTCTGCAAAATGTGATGGTTCCATAAATTAAAAATGAAGTTGACAGGGGTTATGGCGGTTTTGGTGCGCTTGGACATTCGGTTTACACCAGAGAACTCGTCCCTCGACGCGTTGACGGCTCTTGGGATTGCAAAATCTCTGCCATTGCAACCAGTGGAACACACACTGCTGCTATTACCGAATCAGGTTCCACATGCTTTCTCTTCTCGCTACATTTCTGCAGTCATATGCACATGCAACTTCAAGAACTTAGTAACAAGCTGATATTTGTGATAGCAGTAATTATACGAGTAATAGATCCCCTCTGTGCTGTCATGGAAGATCAAATCACTACTTTTCCCTCAAATATCTAGACCCGTTCATAGCTTTGGTCTCACCTTTTGATATCTACTAGTATTTGATCGAGCAAGACTGGTTCTTGTTTTTAGGAGAGCTTTATATGTGGGGTAGAGAGGAAGGAGACGGTAGACTAGGGCTCGTGCCAGGCCGAGGACCAAACGAAGGAGGTGGTCTTAGTGTTCCTTCAAAAGTCAAAGCTTTAACAGTTCCCGTAGCCTCTGTCTCGTGTGGTGGTTTCTTCACAATGGCGCTTACACAAGAGGGACAATTATGGAACTGGGGAGGTAAAGCTCATTCTAGCCTTACCTCTACTATTATTGTTTAGTGTTAAAAAGGATTCATTGGATCTTTTATGTATTCAGCGAATTCCAATTATGAGCTCGGACGCGGAGATAACTTGGGAGGTTGGGAACCAATGCCAGTTCCCAGTTTAGACGGCGTTCGTATTACCCAGATTGCTTGCGGTGGTTATCACTCTCTTGCCTTAACCGGTAAACAATCTTCTGCAAACCGAACAATTCTCTGGTCCGTTTTTTTCCTACAATTTTTTGACTTTTTAGTTTGCTTCTTGTGTGACAACAGAGGAAGGTAAAGTACTCTCGTGGGGCCACGGTGGCCATGGCCAATTGGGTAATTCTTCGCTGCGAAGCCAGACAATTCCTACAGAAATCGAAGCATTAGCAGACAAAAAGATCATCTTCATCGCTTGTGGAGGTTCCTCTTGTGCAGCGATTACAGGTAGGTAAAGCTATTCTTGTGTTCATTTGACATGATAAAATATCTCAAAAAGCAATAAACATGGGATTTGCTTTTTCTGACAGATGAAGGTAAACTCTGGATGTGGGGAAACGCTAAAGATTTCCAGTTAGGAGTTCCAGGACTCCCGGAGATCCAAAGTTCTCCGGTCGAAGTCAACTTCTTAACCGAAGAAGACGAACTTGGACCGCACAAGGTTGTCTCAGTCTCCGTTGGTGCTTCTCATGCTCTGTGTTTGGTCTCAAGATCCCATTAATAAACACTTTGACAGACGATAAAAACAAAAAAAAGTCGTGTTTAGAAACGCTGTACATTGATGTTCAACTCTAATGTTGTTTTGGCATATGCATTTTGAAATGGAAACGCAAACGTTATCAAAACACAGTGTTGAGTATGCTTCTAGGGGTATGATGATTATACAAATAAACGAACAAGATCTTCACATATCACAAAAAGAAAAATGAACGAGATCGACATAACAGCTATCTGAACAGAGGGAATAAACCGATTCTTAAACGCCTGAAGCATCAATTTGAGCAACAACCTACCTTTTTAACCGCAGAGACATCATCCTTGGACCCGACATTGATGGTCTGTCCTTTGGGAAGAGCAGCCGGGTCATCTCCTAGATCAAGCGCTTTACGGCTAACCACACGGTAAATCTGAGAAAGCACTTCCGTGAAAGCATTCTCGACGTTCATGGATTCGAGAGCTGATGTCTCCATGAAGAAAGTGTTCTCTCTCTCCGCAAAAGCCTTAGCGTCTTCGGTTGAAACAGCTCGTAGGTGACGGAGATCTGCTTTGTTCCCAACGAACATGATGACGATATTGGGATCTGTGTGATCTCTAAGCTCCTTTAGCCATCTTTCGACGTTCTCAAAGGTCACGTGTCTTGTGACATCATAGACAAGCAATGCTCCTACAGCTCCTCGGTAATATGCACTTGTGATTGCTCGATATCTTCAAATCACAAAAACCAACCAACCAAAAAAAATTAGTCCTTTTTTTTTTTTTAATCATGAACAAAGCTAATGTGTATTCCTCAGATCCACCATCGACAAACCAAGTAGAATCTCATCATAGGAGAGTCTTACGGAAGAAAACGAAGAAGCTTATGAAGAAATCTCAAATCGATCCCCTGATTATACCTCTCTTGGCCGGCGGTATCCCAAATCTGGGCTTTGACGATCTTATCATCGACATGGATGCTACGGGTGGCGAATTCGACACCGATCGTGGATTTAGATTTGAGGCTGAACTCATTGCGCGTGAATCGAGAGAGGAGGTTGGATTTTCCGACGCCGGAGTCTCCTATCAACACCACCTTGAAGAGGTAATCGTAGTCGTCGTCGGCTCTGTACGCCGCCATCGTGAGGATTCTCCGACTAGAGAAGCTCTCCTTGACAAAGTATTGGATCAGAGATTTCTGGAAATTAAGCGCGTATCGAGCAAGGGGAGGAAGAAGAAGAAGAAGAAGAAGAAGAGACGCACAAGAAAGAGATTCAAATTTCCAGGGGAAAGAAAATCGCGGAGACCCGGATCTAAATCGGGTCTGGGCCTTATCTGGGTCCGGAAAATGGTTTTATTAATTTAGCTGAAATAGGATAGCCGACGGGTTTGAAAATTTGTTAGCCTTTTTTACGTTAGAATGTTAGATCGTAATTCGTAAATGATTTCCTGCTTTAAGAATAAGATGGAGATAGTATACATATATATCAGAAAAAAACATAAAACATTATAGATTCACATAATTAAATGAAGTGTCATCTAAAAATTGAACATATTTAGCAATGAAAATAAAAGCTCTATAAACTAGTGTTCCTTCTAGTATTTGTCAAGTTCTTAAGTTACTTTGTTATTCTGTTGTTCATTATTTTGTTTTTAATGTATTTAGATGTTTCTGTATAGTGAGTATGTAAACTATATAAAGAACTAAAAGAATGGCCATAGACTCACAGTGGAGGAGACTGGTTCTCTTATGTTTAAAGTTCAATCTTTTTCTTTTTTGTAATGGAAAGTTCATTTTTAAATCAAAATATCTAAAAGTTGACTACGGTAAGTAAATTATATACAAAAAAATGTATGGAACTGTAATTTTTTTTTTATAAAAAAAGATGTTACAAAGAAAAAAAAAAATCTCAACGACGTTAAAGTTTAGAAGGAAAACAACACATGGTTGAATCGTTGATTAACATTTGCATAATTCCACAAGACAAACTATTCTTATCCCAAAGAACACCACTACACTCCCCCCCCCCCCCGCTTCTGAGGTCTGACCGAGCCTTCATTATTGTTAAAGTAGCCATCCACCAAAACTTGTAACTTATATTACCATCATACATATACGAGAGGATTTATAGAATACCCACATTTGAATTATAATGTATGTTTAACACTCACTATCCTTTGGTTTTACCGAATCCAAACAATTATCTTTATGTTTTTCTTCTTTTCATGTCTTCTAAATTGGCTATGCGATTTAGATACTATTTGTAGTATCCGGTTCCACTCCTGAAACACAAACTTACATTTTCTACCGCCAAAATGTTATCTTTTATTTTTTATTTTCTTATATCAAAACTGTAATTCCACACACAAAAAAATTCCAAAATAATGCTGAAAATCGCAATTATGCAATCCAAGAAATCGAAACATTTGATATTGCTTGTATTGACAAATGTGGGTATAACCTTTTCAAGTTAGACGGTTAGACCAAACAGTTTTGAATCTAAGTTCATAATCTTCTCGAACAAACAAAAATAGAGTAGATTAATTTAGTCATTTCTTCGTTGTCGGTGTTTGAGCCAGAGAGACCTTTTCGACTTTTCCTTTTGGGTGGTCAAGTGATACACTGGTTAAACTACCGAAGCTGAATAAATGTTTTTATTTTGTGGTCAGATCAAATTCTATATCCATAAATACTACTAACTTAGCCGATGAAAAACATGTTTCACGAAGAACAAATAAGATCACTAGTGGCGGGAGGGAGATTAAAAATGTTGGCAAAAAGAAGAAACTAAATTTGCCTAACTTGAAAGAGGGTGAAGATGGACAAGAGTGGAATATAAGAGTCAGATATTCAATGTCACTAGGACTTAAGCAATGTGTTCAAACGTTCACATAATGAGAGAAAAATGTGGTCTGATACTAAAAAAGATGACCAAAAAAATTTAGGTGTGAGAAGATTCTCTAGTTTTGTCAAACGAGCCGATAGATGAAAACATAGAATAGAAATCATGAAACTAGAAACGAAATGATGAGGGAACATGGTTGAGTCATACACCAACCCACAGACAATCCCAAACTCTCGCCCAACCAAACTTTCCCGTGTGTGATTTGTATGAGATTTTATAACTTTTGCACATGCCTTATTGGACCTACTCTCCCTCAAGTGTTTCCCTACAATGACTACCACCTACCTAATATGGACCCCTCATCATCATCACCATTGATTCTCGGTGTCACCATTCCGATCACACGGCGTATACGCGTTTAAGAAGTTTCACTGATACACACAGTCGGTTTAATTTATTTATAATAACACACTGGATCCGTACTCTCTCTCTCTCTCTCTCTCTCTCACGCTCGGCTAGATCTTTGAAATCTTCTACGAGCGAGCGACTGGAGTTGGAGGAAACGACGAACCGACCAATGATATAAGTACGTCAGCCATTGACGTTACGACACGTGAAATGGGACCTGTTTAGCCACGTGGAATGCATGTCGCGCATGAGACTCGTCACTAACACGTGGGTCCCATGCGCAAATCGCCCGTTGTCTATTTGCTAAGCACTGTTTTTACGCGACGGCACGGCTCTCTCGTTTTTTCCGTACAATTCCCCCTAAACTTTTTTATTCGCCATGGAGAAAAATATCCCATTCAAAAATATGATTCTCTGTTTTTTTTTTCGCACATCAACAAACCTAAGATAACACTGTTTGAGTTACTTTTAATTGATAGTTTAATAGAAACGAACTAATACTATAATAGTAAATCATGTAATTTTCATTGTTCAATTATCTAGTGTTAAGCTGTGATGTGGAATATATAGTTGTTTTTATTCGATTCTAAAATTCGATCATAAGTTTTCGAAGATAAGGTATAATAAGGCATCGAGTTTCCATATTGTTTATTCAAGAGCTAACACGGCTTGATGAGGAGCTACACATATACCTGATCACACTCTTAGCGCCTAGTTATAATTAAAAAAAAACACACACATTCAAAGAAGCAGAACACATGTTTTTGTATGTCCAATCAATATATAAATTTATTAGACACAACAATGAAATAAAATCCCAGAAAAAAAAAATCTTATCAAATATACAAACAATAAGTAAACCGAAGCCAAATTAAAACCATGCTAGATAAATTTGCACTCTTGGGATGGATATTCCAAAATCTAAGAAACAAGAGGTAAATTATATATTTGGGGAAAAAATTTACAAGCAGTCATATATAATAAATCCCGTTTTAAACCCATAAAAATAAAATAAAAAACCCACTTCATCAAACTTTTACCTTATGTGTATAAAATATTTTTTTTGGGTTAAGAAGAAGAAGCTGTGAAAATTAAGGAAGGTAGAGACCGTTCTGATCTTGGTCAGACGACGTCCATTGACTTTGACTCCAGTATGCATGATCAACGGTACTAGTTAGATCAAAGAGTGTCTGATCTCCTCCGCCACTTCCCCAATCCAGCGGCTCAAATCCCATATTTGGATCCACCTGAGCCGTTCGATCCACAAACTGATGCTGTACAGCAGTATCACCTTCCAACTTCAGATGATCAGATGTACACTGTTGATTTACGGAATTACCCCCGAGTCCAAACGGAGTCGTTTCAATCGACGACGCCGCAGTAAAACCGCCGATCTCCGAAAAAACTCCACCGTCCGATGAACCATGTCCGAGCAACGTCGACCATTCGATCCCGTTTCCGTACAGTTTCAGATTAGGCATATCAGTACCCATTAACCCCGAAGACGCAACCTTCACGGCGGTGGCTGTGGCGGTGGCGGCGGCGACGGTGGAGTTAGAGGCGGTTAGAGAAGAGCTCTCGCTGCTACTGGATTTCTCATCGACGTCTTGCGTCGTTGGTTTGTCGGCGGATGACGGCGACGGAGGCTGCTTAGACTTCGATCGTTTGGCTTTCCGGCAGCCGCCTCCGACGGGGACGTTACGGAGGACGCCGCCTTTGGTCCAGTAGCGACGACAGTTCTTGCAAAAGTGTCGAGGCTGAGAGAGATTGTAATTGTTGTAGTAACAGAACTTTGTGTTAAGAGAATTGCAACGAGGACACTTGAGAGATTGGTGATGGTTAAGTATGTTGTTCTGATGCGCTCTCATCCTCCGATCTCCGCCTCCTCCGCCTCCGCCAAAAAAGCTCCCTGTGCTTCCTCCTCCTCCGCCGCCTCCAGTCATCGAGTAATCATGAATATCTTGCATTTCTAAGAGAGCATAAGGAAAATCCTACAATCAGATTTGTGTTTTTTTTCCTATTTTCTTAGAAATTGGGAGGTTGCGGAAAAAGAGAGAGAGAGAGAGAGAGAGAGAGAGAGTGGTAAGCATGGGAAAGGCTTCTGAAACTCTGACACAGCATATCTTTCATATGTCTGAACAGGCAGTTTCTGTTCCAATTACGATTCTACCCCTATGATATTTTGTATTTTACAATCCCTTAGCGTGGGCTGGTGGACTCGGAAAGTTAGCTTCGAGTCCAAAAAATTGGCCCCATCAATTACATGTTATATTAATATCTTTCCCATTGAAACGATTTGTTATATTTCGGTTTTGAATTTTTATTTATACAAAAGAGTCGCATCAAAGGTCTAATGATTGATAAATTAGTGCTTATACATCTCTTCTTTCTACATCAAATTTAACATAATCCCAAAAGAGTTTTGAAAATGTTGATGAAATTTGTTTTGGAACTATATGTGTATATTTTTTTTGACATCAAAATCATCATTTTATTAAGTTTGCGGAAATAGACTTTTCTCTAGGGAAAGGCAAAAAGAAACCGACGAACTTACATGAGAGAAACAGTAATCACGTGCTTTTGCACATTTAGCAAGAGAATCCGCACGGACATTTTCAGATCTAGGAATATAAAAGATATAAAAAGATACAAATGATTCCTTAAAAAGTCTAAAGTCTTCTAACTCTGACGTAAAAGTCGGCCATTCCACTGGGTTTGCTAACATAGTGATCAAGTCTGTGCAATCTGTTGCAAACATAGTATTTGTCATAGATTCTGAAATTAGGCACTTCATTGCCCATAGAAGAGTATCAAGCTCGGCATGTAACGGTGATAAACTTCTCCTTAACCCCTTTAATCCTAGTCTTACAAGCTTTTCTTCAAAGATCACCATTCAGCCATGTCCATTCCGAAAATCGGAGTCAAGCCAAGAGCCATCAAACTGACAAACAGGGACAAACGGCCTGGAACTATATGTGTATATATATTCTTGAAATGTTAACTAGTAGTACAAATATATGTGTATATATATTCTTGAAATGTTAACTAGTAGTACAAATTTGGTCTCCAACTATATATTGTAAATTGAATAGTTCGTCATGGTTTCGTATGATACCTATTCTATTGTCCGCTATGGAGAGCATAACTTGTAAGAGGTCAAATATTATTTGGTTTACGTCTTCCTAACGAATACGTTGATTATAATGTAATTAACCAAAAGATTTAAAATCAACGTATTTTCCAGAAACTTAAAAAACAATACATTATTTGTTTTTCTGGAAAACAATTTATGATTCCAAATTAGTAGGCAATTTAGATTTTAATTGCCTACTAATTTCTGATCTCATATGAAATGTTTTTTTTTAACAATTTGAAATAGGCTTACTATCTGACTACGTATACGTTATACAACTTGTATTTAATCTCTATAGATACTATCCTCGGACTAGTCCACGATATAGGTCTCACTGAATTGCCTGAACATGCTAGAATAATTTCTGATGTATACACAAATCCAACATGAGTTGTAACTAATCAAATAAGTATGGAATCTTACTTTGCGTGTGAAATTGAAACATAACATAATATTTCCTCAATAAGTTTCTTATGTAATTTCAAGTTACGGTAGAGCTTTAACGAATCACTTGCATTTTTTTTTTTTTTTTTTGAAAAGAAATCACTTGCATTGTTTTCAGAGAAACTTTTGTATTGGAAATTAATGGAGGTAATGTAAAAAGGTGAAATCCGTTGCTTCATCTACAAGAAAAAACGACGTATAATTTATATCGTCTAACATTTGTTTGAATGTTTAAGGTTTGTGTGAAGTTTGAACAGTGAAATAGTGCCACAATACAATTAAAGCGAACTTTGATAATTATCGCTTTCAGATGTACGAATATTTCAGTGTTGAATAGTGGTTCTAACAATGGCAAAATAACAGTCCCACAGGCGACAGCTAATCGTTTCATCAAAAAAAAGTTTCGTTCGAAACCTCCTTACTATAATCAATACCTTTTCTTTCCAAAATAGATATCTTCCCCTAAGAAATTCTGAAATAACTAACTCATCGAAGTCTAATCGTAATGAACACACATGTCAACTGAACTAAGAAATTCTGAAATACGGATTTGGATCTTTCTTTTTCCGTTCCATAACAAATTTACCCTAAATGTAAAAAAAAAAAAAAACACAATTACCCTAATAATAGTGGGAATAATCTAGGCGGTTGATAAGGATAAGAGGACACGTGGAGGGTCGAGAAAGGGAAGAGTTGATGCCCACATAAATTGGATTGTCGACTTGTCGGCCACCCCGCTTTATCTGCTGATTCAAGAGCTCTGTGGGATGTTCCAGTGGTTCCTATTTTGCCACGTAACCGTATTCCTCTAAGAATAATAAACTACTATTAGGTATGAGAATGTAATAATGTATGTGTACAAATCTGGTACTTGTAATCGCAATTATCTGTCGGATCGTCAAATTAAGAAATCGCAACTAGTTTGTATATTTTAAATTTTCATATCTACAGTCAGTCCATAGTTTGATTGCGATTTTTTTTTTTGTCGGTGATTGCGGTTAAAAACATTGCGATAACTTTTCTTTATATTCTAAAAACATTAGATCTTCGGTTCATAATTTTATGGGTTTTAGTCTTTTAGACTAGGCCAGACTTAGTTAGAACTTCGCTTTATGGAGTACTTAGGCCAAACTAGGCCAGTCTTAGAACCGAATTAGATCTTCGTTTCATGGAACTAATTATGAATCTTAGTATTAATTTCATGATAACGTAAGTAAATACATAAACCCCAATGCCGTACCGTATTATTCATATTTGATAAAACCAAATATATAGTCTCACGTTTAGGATTCGTAGTTACCTTATTTGCATTTTCTAATCGTTTAACAGAAAATTAAATTCTTTGCGTACCAATTATAGTGGCGGTGTAACATACAACATTTTTACATATTTTTTTAGAATTGCATTCATTATTATATTATAAAAATTGCACTGCAAATCGAAAATATCGAACCTTGATGAATGAAGAGGTAATAATTTGGTCAACCAATAAACCACGAACGCTTCTATGCAATATGTATACTAGTTATAATATAATATTGTTTTTTTTAAAATATGTTTAAAATCAGAACTATTTTTATGATCAAATATTTGTATATTACAAACGCAAACACAAGTCGAAATAAAATAAAATAATACAAACGCAACCACATACACAATATGAAACAAGAATGTTTTATGCTATATATATGTTTAAAATTTTCAAAAATTGTTTAATAATTAAGAACACTAAAATCTTATATGATTTTTAAATAACAACAAATATTTAACATCAAAACGTGGATGCTAAAAAAAAAAAAGAATGTTCCAACTGTACATGCATTTTTTAACACTGAAACAGTACATGCATAATATATAATTTATTCAACTAATTGGAGGATAAGCTAGTTAAGGTCAACTATTTCTTACATATATACTTTTGGAGAAAATGTGAACTGAAATCCATAATCAGCGTTCACATTACGACTGAATTTGAACGTACCTTCGGTTGAACTCAGGATTTCATATTGTGATGATGTACGAAGATTTTCAGAAATAATGAATTTGACCCGTATTCTAGTGGAAAGAGCAATTAGGACCACTAGAGTGGGTAAGGAAATGTCGGGTGCAAAATGCAAACTGCAAACACGACAATAGTGACATGTAATCTAGTGCTCATCGCTCATATATGTCACAGATGCTGTTGCCTGTTAGTTTTGTTATTGTTGGCGTTAGCCCGATGCATGAAAGTGATGAGCAATAGCAATGCACTATCTGATTTTTTTTTTTTTTTTTAATATTTCTTAATGAACTATGAACTATCGATTTATCGCGTTTGTTTAGTTATTATTGAAAACAGTAATGAAGCTATAGAAATTAACTACTATATGTTATATTGTTTTCTTTTCTTTTCTAATGAACAGATTGTTTGTTTTTGTTGACTTGTGAGTGATAAATAACAGCAAATATCGGTAATAACTAGATCTACTTTTTTTTCTTTAGTCCATATTTTGGCGAGCGATAACCAAGATTTTTTTTTTTGTAATGTTCAATTATATTAGATCACTTTTTTCCATGTAAAATTGTTTCCTCCATGCATGCATGAACCTTGTTCATCACACATGCGTTTTAAGTCGACGTGGCAATAATCATCACAAACATTATTATCGAATTCACACAATACGCACACGAATTTCGGATATTATAACCTCTGCGTGATTATGCATGTGCGCAGTGCACACACATACATCATACATGCATCTTAAGTATTTTCAATGTCGGATATTTGAAGAATCTATTGAAATTGATTTACATTCATTAGTCCGTTGATCACTTTAGCTTATCTTACTAATTATAATCGTTTAACGGGTTGTTGAAAAGGTTAATCTTTGGATTGTGAGATTAGGATGCGAGTTTTTCATTGCGAATTCAATAATAGCTGACTACTGTAGTCTGTAGATATTTCAAATAATAATAAAAAAATCGGCGCTTCACATCCCTTTGGAATTAATATAGATTTTGACTTGAAACTTCTTCATATTGTTTTCTCTAATAGTTATACATACACAATCTACACTACATGATAATTTTGAATCACTAGTCATTCAATTTATTAAATATATTCTCCATTATTATTGTATAAGTTTATAGTTTATTGATCTTTATTAATATGAATAATACAACTAATTTGTACAGAAAAACTATAAACCAAATCTCAATAAAATGGACAGCGTATATTATGAAAGAAAATAAAATAAAAAGATAAGAATGACCTTATGGGGACATAGTCTCATAGGTGCATACTATTGGTACACAGGTGTCCTTCGCTACTAAGCTAGTAATTTCACAATCCATACATATGCCTACAAATATAAATATATATCCTGACATAAATTTACATATATAGATAGAGAGCTGCTTTTTCATCCTATCTATAAAAGAAATTCCAAAATTTGAATACTAGCAGCATCTAGAAAATTTATGGGTATTTTGTTACGCATTGAAAGCTATAAAAAAATCTAGTAAAATATGTATAATTGGAAATATCAATAAAATACTATTTTTGGGTAGTCATACACTACACTCCAATACAAATGAAGTGTTCGCTAAAACGACGGGGCGTGTCAGTGAGTTGAATGGGAAGGTCACCATCGAGATCTCAATTCTCAAGGTCCAGTCGTCGGTGGTCGGTTGAGATTGAAACGTCTTGTAAAGGCCCATGGGCCCCAGCTCGTTACACCATCATCACAACTGTCACGTGATTCTTGGGCCCACAAGGCCCATCTCCCGTCGACATCTCACAGCTCTCATCTTTCATACTTCCATTTATTATACATAACATAACACACACATAATGACATAACATACTGTACAAATACATACCGTGCGTGTATATATATTAGCGGGAGACGGCTGAATAACAGATTGTGATAATTTTTTTTTTTTTTTTTGAACCATCACAGATTGTGATATGTTTGATTAAGATAGATTTAACAGATTGTGACGTTTTTGTTGTTAACTTAGAGAAATGTGATTTATACTGAAATTCTGCGGATAGCTGAAAATCAATGATGATTGTTCTTAATTCTTTTGAAGTTATGTTCTGCCTTCGGAGAATTAAACTTCTTCTATATTATTTGAATTTGATCACATTCACATGTAAACTACATTGGTTTTTTTTCTCTAACATGAATAGTTAATTTCATCAGATCCTCGTTTACTAGTCACTTACTCAATTTATTAAATTACTTTTTATATTAAGTAATAGAATTACTTTTGATATAGATGTTTAAAAAAAAAATTTACTTTTGATATCAGAAAAATCTTAGGAAGATTTGTAAACCATTTCGCTCATATGTTCTAATCTCTTATGCGACAATAACAAAAACTAATTATCATGCATAATACCGGGTACTCCTTGCATATTCGTGCTTTTGTAGGTTTAGAGAACCGTATTTTACTTCCTTTCAGGCTTTCGACGATGATGATGACTAATGAGATGAGAGATTTTTTGTCACGTCAAATTATATGGGCCTTATTAAGAGGCCTCAAAATGCCCAAATCAAATGACAAGATTATTCTTACTTACTTGATTACTTACAACCCGGAAATAATCAAATGACAAAGATTATTCTTATATAGGTTTGGACATTCAAATATCCGTTTGGGTTCAGTTTACTTTGGTTATTTTCAGATTTTTGAATATATCGGTATTAAAGGTATAACTAAAATCTTTTGAATATTTTGGTTATTTCGGTGTAAACATAATTAACATATTCGATTTATAATTGTAATTTTGAGTGTTTAGATTATTTCATCTCTAAAATCCATTCGATTTTTGATTTGGTTCGGATTAGTGTAAAATCCATTAGGATAATTATATCGGTTTCGGTTCGATTGGGTATATTTTAATTCGGTTTGATTATTTGATTCGGAATAATTTGCCCAAGAGTTATACAATGCAATGGAGAGAGTGCAGGCTAACTGACGCCTTGACCTACGAAAAAAAAGCTCCACTAGTACTGGCAAATTTTATTTAATTGATTTAAACATAAAAAAGTTGGAAAAAAAAAATCGAGAGAGCAGACAATCATAGATTTTGAGTTTTTCAAATTTTCCAAAACGTGAGACGTATGACGAGCGAGAGTGCGGCATCTCCGGCGATTCCGCCTCCGCGGGACCAACACTCCGAGCATCAGCCACTGCCGCAGAATCCAGTCAACACTGCTCCCATTTCCGCCGTACCTCCCTCCCGGCCACAAACCACGGTCAGTACTCTCTCAATCTCTCTCCCACTGAGTATTTTACACGATCTTGTAAACTCCGTTGTATTGCAGACGGAGGTTGTTGCGAATAGCAACGGTGTGGTATCAGACCAAGTGATTGACGAAATCGAAGAACCATCCTATTTCAAGTAATTTTGCTTCCACGATTTTAGTTTCTGTCTTTTGTGCTTCGGTGCATTGTTTTCTTCTTGTTCTTCAGTGAACTCTAATTTGAATGTTCTGAAAAACCTAAAATCCACGAATTGCCAAATTTAAATTCAGTCGTTTTTCGTTTATAGGTATCTCGACAGCAAAGAGTATGCTGATAAGTACCGAAGGTACGAAACTGGCCTTAAGCAGATGCTCCTGGCAAAGTATTTCTCTGGGAGAGATCCCAATGGAGGTTAGCTAGTTCGATTGCTTCATTGTTCTTTGCTCAAATTTCATGAATTTTTTTTTATTTTTGGGTGTTTTTTTTCAGCGAATATATTTGAGGAGAGAACAACAATAGATGGTGAAACCATTATGTCTAGCAAGTAAGGATCAAATAGATGTTTTTGCTTTTGTGGATTTTGTCATAAGCTTCAGAATTTGCTGTGAATTTGGATAGTACTCTTATTTTGGGTTCAACTGGCTAAAAACTTTCAGGTGGCCTTGCACGCGTTTCTATGCAGACCCGGATATTTCATTTCCAGATCCGGTACAATGCCTTGACGAAGGAGGAGAAGAAGAAGAGAGTGCAGATTCAGCTACTGCAGAGATAACCCCTGGTGAAATCTCCAATGGAGGTATTGTCTCAGAGAAGAAGAATAGTTGTTGATGTAGCCAAGAGACCATTGAAATGCCCGTTTAGCTTTTTTTTTTTGGTTTCCGGTGTTGACCATGTTTGATTGAACCTTTTGCTTAAGTTGATTTGCTTCTTTGACCGAGAATGTGATACACAATTTCGATCGAAGTAATTGTGAAACCAGTAGATTTCATTAGTAGCTACTGCATTGTTGTTATCTATTATATACATATATGCAAGTAATTGCTAGTGTAGTAGTCACATTACATATATGGGTCAATCATAGTACTACTGGCTTAGCACACCAAGAACTGGAAGGAAAGGAACATGAAACTTTTTTTTTACTTACCAAAGAAAGCACTGGTCCGGTTCGATGTTTCTCCTCTGAGATGATTCACATTGCGGTCATTGATGCTGCCATCCACATTTCTCATGGGTATTAGCATATCTGCCATGAGCAAGTGAAAGGAAGAGACTTTCTCTTTCAGCTGTGAGTTCTCTTGCAGGATCTGATGGTTGCTTTCCAACAAATTGATGACTTTTTCAGACAAGTGATGGTTCAATACCATGAGCTGTTCCACTTGTTGCTGCAGCTCTTCGATCTGCTTCTTCTTGCGCATACGTGACCTCCTTGCAGATTCCCGGTTAGAGACAATTCTTCTTGCCCTTTTGTCGTCTGGAACGAGACCCTCGCTATGGTAAATGTTTTCTCCGTTTGGGTCTAAGGGAGAGCGATTGTTGTTGCTGCGGGTCGATAAGTTCGGTGATACGGACTGCAATTGGACATGGAAGTCAGTGTTTGGTAGGAATGCCGAGTTGAAATGATCGTCTTGTGGCGGCATTCCTTCAAGAATATCGAAACAATGAGAGCGATGAACACCAGACTCCATGTAAGGTTTTAGATGTCTAATCATCAAAATGGATTTTCTTTGATGCAGGAATCAGAAGCACCAAGAGAGAGAGACAGAGAGAGAGTAATAGAGAGAGAGAGAGAGAGAGACGGAAAGAGATGGTATACATTACAGAAGAGATATAAGATTTGGGTAGGCTTAAACTTAAGATGTTGGATGCTATTTAATGACAAACAAATTTACTTGCATGAAGACAACTGTATTTACATTTTTGGGGGGGGTTTCATTTTTAGCATTTCCACTAACTATCTCGCCTAGTGATACTTTTTTGACAAAATCTCACTTATTACAACATCTTTGTCAAGGTTTAGTATCTTTTATGGGTTCTTTTTTCTTAAGATAGTTTATTTTCTCATGTCCTTTTATCTTTATTTGCCATGGGTTTACCATATATAAAGAGGCGTAGTTTTCGAATGGTGTGACGCGTTCACCGTTTTTTTTCTAAAAATGTCATATGTGAAATTGTGAATGCTTTGGTACGTTTATGATGAGTCGTTTACTCACCCATGCAATCTCATATTCTTTTTTAAAACAAATGAACCTATAAAACTTTTCCAAGAAGATAAAAATAATAATCTATAAAAAAACCATTGTGATCTATCAAAACCCTTCTTAAAATTAGCTGAATCTACTAGACTTAAAAAGCTTAATTTTTATTTTTTCGATGATATTTGTCATGTTTGTTCGTTGTGTATTCGTTTTATTTGTTTTGTTCCGCTTTTTTTTTTGTTTTTACAAATAAATATTTGAGATCTAATTTTGTTCTTTTTTGAAGTTTTCATTATGTGATCCGACGATGCTGATCCGTGTGTAATTTCAACAGAATTTTACCATTGGGACTTCACGGTAAAATAGGTCGGTGGATGCTAACTTGCACGTATTTAGCTATTTTCAATCCCAATTTTACTTTTTCAAATCTATTCGTTAATTTAGAAAATCCTAGGACTAGTATAATTTCTCTAAAAGTATACACGAAGACAATGCGAAACGATTCAAGTTGATGTACCATTAGCGTAAATTAATCAAATTGGTCTACCTACTTTTGAGCAAAGATAATGCGAATTTTTGTAAAGTTACTTTTATTTATTCCATTTTTGTAATTCGATGTAAAATCGTGAATCATATACAGTAAGAAGAAAAGAATGCGGATAGTATACACAAACTACTATAAAGTCAAAGACATTAATTAATGCGTTGTTTCCATATAGAGATTAAGGGATAAACTTGAATTTCAAGGGTAATTAAAGCAGAAACCAAACATTAAAAGGAGATAACGATGCTTAACAGCTTAAACCAAAATGTGATTAGCGTTGCGGAGAGGCAATGTCTTGTTTCCAGAAACGGACAATGAGCCTCTTTTCTGCAAGTTTCGTCTGAACAAACCTGAACCCATTGAAGCTTTATCCAGCTCATGTTTAGGTACATTCTCTTAATACTCATATCACATTCATGATTTATAGCAAAATAATCTCTAGATGATCAAATGACAGATCACAGAATATTCTGAAAAAGAGTATGATCTACTGAAAAAAATGCATATTAAACTCTTTTATGTAAAGCTGGCCTTGTAAAAGTTACAACTACTGGGTATTATTGGACGACACAAGACTCGCGTGAGTCGAAATAGAAGAAAAAAAAACTGTATCTACACAACCAGGTTTGTTCAAGGTTCGACGACAGTGTAGCAACGGATGGTCTTGGACGACGATAGTGTTATGACAGCGGAATAGGTGCGAAGCCAAAGACTTTAATGTGGTAATAGAGGAAAAAGTACTCAAGTTAGATTAGTGCCGATTTTTTTTTTTTTTTCTTAAAAATTTCACCAAATGTGCTAGCGACAATAATTTTATGACGTATAGGTTGGTCATTTTTCAAGTGTTGTCTCCAATACATCATCCAAATTCAAGTTTGGTTCGTAGTACAAGTTGTATATTTGTAATATATGAAAAAGGCGCAAGTTTTGTCAGAGATTTCAAATATTTTATAATGTAAGTATTTTCCAAGACCCACAGCACAAGCCAAGTTGTCCTGTTACATTACACAATGATCATCGCTCTTCTTCTATATTGTAAACCCTAATTTTCAGGGTCTTCAAAACCGGCCCTGCTCAGTATCATCTGAAGGCAACTCAAAACGACAATCCGGACACGTATTCCTAATTCCAAGCCACGGAACAATACACTCACTATGGTACTTGTGTCTACAAGGCAACTCTGCAACTTCCTTTCCTACATTCATCTCTTCTTTGCAAACCGCACAACACATCGCGTCATCGTTCTCCACAACATCCTCTTTGGTCAAAGGAGACACTTTCAGATTCTTTACGAATGATTTGGATGCTGGAGGCTTACCCAGACCCGATGAGATCTCAGCCTCGAACAACATCTCATACTCTGTTGTGTGAAGATAATCTTCATCTTCTTCTTGTTGATCAACAACATCACCAATGTATAACTCCATGTTGCTATCTGAATCATCTAGGTTAAGCTCGAGACTACGAGAATTCAACAAAACTTCCCACCCTAGATATCCCCTTCTCTCACCTACAGCTAAATCTTCTAGAGAGATTGTGGCTGAGACAGAAACCGACACCGAATTGTCATCATCAGCTTCCGCTAAAACGCTTAAAACCTCCCTCTCATCGCCATCATCATCAACTTCTTCCCACTCGAATTCCTCCTCATTGTTTATTCCTAATTCTTCCAACTGAAGTGAATCCCAACAGAGAGGGATTGTCACACTTGCATCTTCTTCATCGTCCTCACCATCACCATTCACATACGCAGCTTCTTCATTCATATCTATTCCCCAAATCTCCCTCTCCTTCTCTGGGTCATCTTCATCATCAGATTCAGAACCCAATTCCACTGTAACTATAACATCGCCAGACTCCATCCCTGAATACCTCATCCCATCAAAGAAATCGTCTTCTTCGTGTTCATCGTAATCATTAAGGTTAGCAACAAAATCATTATCACCTATTATATTCTCTACGAAACCGCTACCAGATTCTAACTCCAACCCAAAATCATGTTCCGAATTACCCCCGCGCGTGTCGCGATTCCCCTCTACCACACCAAATCCCAAATCTGACCGTGATTCCGCGCCCTCGTAATCATCGATGCCGTCATCGAGCGGACTTACCTGAGATTGCTCAACGCGCTGGTGGAACAGATCCATGACGAAGCTACGCCTGTCGAGTAGCTGAAGACCTTCGGAGGCCGTGAAGGCTAAATCGGACACCGAAACGTCGCCCGCGACAGAAGGAAAATCGTTTTCAGAGACGTAGAGATCGACGTCGTCCGATTGGACCCAGTGAGGAAGCGAATAAAGGATCTGAGAAAGCGATTGGTGATGTCGCCGCCGTTGGTGGTGGTTACGGTTACAATGGTTCAAAACGGCTTCGTTTTCGTCGTGGATCTGAAGGCATGATGACATCTCCGCCATTTTTTCCGCCTTGGATCTTTCTCTTTCTTTCTCCTCTCGCTTTTGAGAATGAAAACCTGTGTAATTTTTTTCTCTGATTGTTATAAAAATCTGCGTATTACATTTAGTGGACTACTAGAATGTGCCACTGATTTACGCTAGAATGGGCCGTACTTAATTGGGCCTTTTAAGATCGCTAGGCTGATTTCGAGTTTTCTTTTCATGTATATAATTATTGTTATTTTTCTTCTTGGAAATTAAAAATAAAATTACAGTGGAATAATAATTTATCAAATTTTTTTTTTGACATCGAATAATTGATCAATTATAAAGATATTTTGGAGTGCATAAATACGACAAGCATCACGTGAAGCTGTCCTTGAAAAGTAAAGCCCAATTTTGAATTTTACATGTTTCTCTAGTTCTTCACATCCACATGAGGTTTTTAGTATCCCCAAAACGACAGCGTAAAAATCAAGAGCCCTCTGGTCGGTCTTCTACATTTGTTGGCCGGTGCTGGTTTGAATTCTCTTTTCCGGTACAACTGCAACTCATACCAAAAATTTCATTTTGCTATTGCATAAAGTAAAGTTATATATGTATTCCAATTTTCTTATATATTTATTTGACGATCTCAACCTATTTCTCCCAATAATCGTTTAAATGTATAATGCTCGAATTTGGTTTGCAGGATTAATAATCCTAACCAAAACCTCTGATGTCCTCGGTTTGGTACAAAAACCAATTCGGTCTGCTTGGAAGTTGAAACCTTACTTCGAGTCTTTGACTAATCACGTTGCAACCACTTTCTAGGATTTAGTAACGGGCTTTTTATTTAAATAATATTAAGATCGTATTTCGGAGAAGTATATATATACGTACAAAATCATATGTTTTTCGTGGTTTATCATTTAGTTAGTCAAAATTTCTATACATGTTCAGTCACAAACTCAAAACAAAACACAAAATTGTGGGTGCGTATTATACAACTTATCTTAATAATTTATATTTTAAACTACACATTTTTTGACAGTTTAAACTACACATATTTAAAACTCATAAAATACATTATTATATATCATCCTGTTATTATCTTACCAGTAATTATAGAAATCTATATTTATTATTACAGAAAAACCTTATTATTAGAAAATAAAATAAGTAAATGTTACTATCACATGGAAAATTTAATGACAAAATATATAATTTGAATGAATTCCCAAAACCAAAGCTTTGAACAACATTGGACTTGGCACCTTTCATTTTTTGTGTCTTCATTTAGACAATCCCCAAGCAAAATCAACATTCAAAACGGTTAAGCGCATTTGCCCTCTTGTTTAGTTTATTACTATTTATAAACTATCATGTAAATTTTAAAAGAAAAAGAAAGATAGTAAGGTTATTGGAATACTAGCTTTGACCTTGAGCTCTTTTTCTTCTTCTTGGACTTTTGTCGCTCTTTATAACCTCCCCTCTTCTCCCCATTTACACAACTCGCCTCTTTATCTTGTTCTTACTCACACACTGACACACAAACAGTTATACATTAAGGAGGTGATTGGTTGAGGCTGTGACTGTAACTTTAAAAATTAAATTTTGCTGTTAAAAATTTGACTTTTAAATAATGACTGTGACTTTAAAAAAAATAAAAATTATTTTTTATTGGCTTTGAAAAAAACAAACGAAAATAAGAGTAAAATCAGTTATTTTGGCTGTGAGATTTTTAAGGAGGTTTTTATGACTGTAGGAGGATAAAATATGATTGGAAAAAAAACTAACTTTTAAAACTTTAAAACTAATTAAAGTCTCTACAGCCTCCACAGCCTATTTACCAATCGGGCTCTAAGCCAAGAAAAGAAAAAACGGAACAAAGAATGGTGACCATGAGGGCTTTTTGCTATCTTCTAATATTTTTCATCTTGCAATTAAATGCTAAAGTCTCCAATGCAAACTTTAACAGACAAGGTACATATGTATGTTTCGGCGTTTGTGTATGATTATGTTTATTATTTGAAAAATGTGAATCAAGGTTATAATTATGCTCATCAAAATTTCTCTATAGCTCCGCTGGCGGCAAATAATGGTGGTCTTGGAGCAGGCACTAGTACTCCAATTGCCAAGGTACGTACTCAATCCATAATTTCTTTTATATGAAGAAATAGAAATTATCATCGGCTTTTAACATATTAGTTCCAAATAATAATAATTTGAATTATCTATTATTATTATTAGGCTATTGAAGATGTAATCGAAAACCGAAAGACGTTGAAGCATGGTTATGTGAACGTCGAGGCAAATAAAAAGAATGGTTTGGAGATCGAGAGTAAAGAAACGGTGAGGAAAAGAAAGAATATGAAGAGACTCACCAAAACGGTGAGTTTAACGGCCGATTACAGGGACCCTGGTCATCATCCTCCAAGGCATAATTAAAACTTAAAAAGAATACTTATAAATATAATACTACATGAAACACGAGCCTCTCTTTCCCAAAGAGGCTTCAATTTTGGTGCATCACTATAAAAAAAATATTTAGCATTTTACATGTATATCTACTACTGATCATGGTAGGCGGAACCTGATTTTTTCAGGTAGTAATTTTGTTTGTATCCAAGAGAGACATTTTCGGCTATTAATGTCACTATATACATGTTTCTTTATCGTTTATCGGAAAAACAACTTTTTTTATCCAAGGAGTTCCAAATGGAAATCCGTAATCTCTTCGAACCGGAGAGCATGGGTCAAGTGAATATTTCAGTTTCTTTCTCGCCGCTAATGCTCGAACTGGGGGGAAAAAAAAAAATCAAAATCAAAAAGCCATATTCTTTTGTTGTTGGAAAATGTGTTTATGAAGAAAAACGATTGAAGTCTGACGGTTTTGATTAGCATGGAGAGAGTCTTCACATTCAGGGACGTGCCCAGTAAAAAATAATAATAAGGCATTGGGTTTCATTATCCGTCTGCAAAGACGACACTACAAGAAAACATACTTTTTACGAGGGCCGAATTCGTGGCAAATTCGTCGTAAATCGACAGTCGCAACGAATTTGCCACGAAAGTTCAATCGTCGGTAATCGATCGTCGCGAAAGCAAATTCGTCGCAAATTCGTCGTTAATATTGGGAGATCCAAGTTTCGTCGTAAAATCGTCGTTAATAGTGTCGTCGTAAAATCGTCGTAAAATAGCGAGGTAAATAATTCGTCGTAAATCCGTGACAAATTGAGAGAGAATAAATCGTAGTAAATTCGTAGCAAAATAATAATCGTCGTAAAATCGTGGCTAATTGAGGGGAAACAAATCGTAGTAAATTCGTAGCAAAATAAATAATCGTCGTAAATTCGTGGCAAATCGAGGGGAAAATATTCGTAGTAAATTCGTGGCAAATTAAAAAATCGTCGTAAAA
>JAHZTW010000005.1:24819920-24859980 GCA_020283515.1 Alliaria petiolata | reverse complement strand
TTTTTTCAACTTTCTCGTTATTTAGACATGGTCTCTGCATGCAGTCATAATGCAGTTACATGATTTACTCATCGAAACATATATTAGCCCGAACTAGGAATGAGTTAGTGAACCAAATGCTACTTGTATGGTTTCTGAGTTTGTCACAAAAGCTTTCATTTATCTTCGAAAATCCCTATTGTTTTTTTTTTTTAAACCCTTTTAGGAGTTCTACCAATAGAAGAGCAAAAAATTAAAATCAAATATAAGAATTCTTAATTAAGAAAGAAGAAAAATTTATATTAAAAAATGTTTAAGAACCCCATATGGATATATACCAATAGAAATGGTAGAGTCTATCTTTACTTAATTCCAAGAGACAAGAACAGAAAATTTTACAAAAGAGTCTAGAAAAATATGAAATCGAGACATGTAAGAGTAATTGTGCGATCATGAAACCTAAGATGACGTCCCGTACCTTGAGATTCCAAACAGTATCGAGTTCTTAGAATCGAGAAGTGCACGACCGAATAATATTTGTTGGTCATTTGCATGAATGACCATAAAAAATCGTAAAAATATGACTGTCAAAAAATTTTTACGAGCAAAGCCAAAAATATAACATTGGAACACACAAAAAAAAAAAAAAAAAAAAAAAAAAAAAAAATATCATTGAGACATGGAAACGAAGGTTAAATCAATTTTTTTCCTTCCTAAGACTAATGTAAGACTGAAGATTGGTCATTTTTTTTCCTGAAACCATAGGTACTAATGTAATGAACTATTAACTAGGCATGACAATGGTTACGATTAATACGGTTTAGGTTATTTAACCGCCACTTTTTGTTATACTTTTTTTTAACCCTTAACCGTTTAATATACGGTTTAAACGGTTAAGGTAAAAATGGTTACGGTTAAATATGGTGCGGTTAATATGGTTATGATTAAATACGGTTATAATTATTTGATGATGATAAAATAATTAAGGTAAAAATGGTTACCGTTAAATATGGTGCGGTTAATATGGTTATGATTAAATACGGTTATAATTATTTGATGATGATAAAATAATTAATATCATTATTTATAATTTAATAATTAAATATTTTGCTGTCAAAGAAAATATTAGATATTTTATAAAAAGGAATAATAAAAAATAAAGATTATCTATTTTAATGGTGAGAGTTATAATTAAAGATTTATAAATAATTTAAATTACAAGAAGTAAATATATATAAAAAGAATTTATTAATTTGCTGAAATTGCAAACTTGCATGACATTCATATTTGACAGTCACGATAGTATGATTTTATTTGTTCAATTTTTATTTATTTTATTTAAATTCTTGTCAAATATTAGTTATACAAAACTAATTATTTATATATTTAATTATATTTAAACAATTATGGTTAAGATTTTGATTCGGTACGTCCATATATTTAATTATATTTAAACGGTTAAGCATATGTGAAGCACTGCAAAATGCAACAAGCCGGGTCACCATGCTTTGCAGTGCTTCACATATGCTTCTTTGAGAGTCCACAACTTAATAAACGCCTCTCGCTGGCTGAGCCTCAGTGTCTGCTATAGTTGACAAAAAGTTGACTTCTTCATATGAGTAAAATCTCTTTGCAAGTACCAACAACACATCATGTTTCATCTTCCTTCTCTTGTCTTCAACATTAATACCAACCGGAAAATTTACTCACTCCACAAGCTATCAATGAATCTGTGTGCGAGATGTTGAATTGTAATTTCAGGTTATTAGTAGTGTAATTNTATCCGACGAGTTTTACGATATTTTTCATATCGTGTTTACGATATTTCTCTTTTGTATTTACGACAAAGTCTTTTCGACAATCTTTTTGTAATTTACGATTTCAACATTTCGTATAAGAAAGTTCCCGAACCCACCTATTCACATATTTACGAATAACCGGATTTCGGTATCAACATTATCTCTTGGAAAATTCCCAAAAATGTATTTTGGGTAGGTGAGAGCTGAACGTAAGAATTCGTCTAGAAAGACGAAGACTAAGATCTATCTACAAAAACGCGTCATGCGTTTCTTCAGTCTTTCAAGTTTTTTTTTTTTGTTGTTGTTGGGACGAAAACGAAAAGTAAAACCAAAACCCCCGCGAAGTAATGAATCTACACCGCAGATTCCTTATGGGACCCACACATCTGATGATTCTTTGGGGCTTTTTAATTTTCACACGTGACGGCCCGTAAGCCCAAGTTTTGTGACCCTAAATGGGCCACGTAGACTAGCTCGGTTCAAACGTACGTCACCTAATCCATACCCACTCACGGAAGATGCGTTTAGTAACCAACCCACCCACATATGAAACCACACATGCCACATGAACTTGTGATTATTGATCATATCAAACACTGATCTATTGATCATATATTATCTGAAAAAAGTAACAAAAATTTCATCCGGTAAAATGTATCTTATTTCGTTATATTTGATTTAAGATATATTAGCTCAAATTGAAAATATTAAACTCTTTCTGTATATTAATTATTGTAATTCCTTAGAATTGAAAGTAATCTTATTTTTAGTTCTAAAAACATTGTTATACTCAGACCTATGAAATATAACTACAGTTATAAAAAAGCTAGGCAATTAAATATTTTAAACCATACCAGTAAACAAACCATTATTTCATGCAAGGCGCAACACTGCCTAGGAAAAAATTATAAGTAATTTAATAATTATCATATGCTATCTCAAGAAATTTTAAGGAAAAAATTATTCGAAGATAATATTTCATATCGCATATATAAAATGTAGCTAATAAGTTAGAACGTTTTGGAAGCATTAAACTATACAAAAGAGCTATCTTGTACAAAATAAACATGGTTTCATTAGTGCCACTCCTTCTTCTTCTTCTATTCATGACTCTACTTACTCATAACTCTAGCCTTGAAGATGATCTCTCGAATACTCAACCAAACGGCTTCTTCTTACCCTTCGAATCAAATCTCTACGTGGAAATCACCATTGGAACCCCAACGCGAGCCTTCAACATCAAGCTAGACTCTTCTACACATCTCACATTCCTAGAATGCGATCCCTGCGATGATGACCACCAATGCTCCATATCCGACACAACCCGACGCTACGACGGCAAATCTTCGACCACCTTCTCTCCAATATCCTGCAATAACTCTTCTCTCTGTCCTCATCTCTCCCCTAATGCCACTAACCATTACAATGCAACAACAACAACAACTCTGTCTCTTCTCTGCACTCCTTCCGATTCCTGCCGCTACGATGTCTCTGCTTTCAGCGCCGGCTACCTCGTTTCCGACACTCTTCAGTTGACTTCTTCGATCACCGACCAAGAAAACTCTCTCTCCATAGTTCGTGGGTTTGTCTTTGGCTGCGGGACTAGTAATCGTGTGACTCCGGAGGACGACGGAGGCGGCGTCGACGGGAGAGTGAGTCTGACGACTCATCGTTTCTCGCTCCTCTCTCAGCTTCGCGTCACCAGATTTTCTCACTGTCTATGGCCTTCCTCCGCCGGCTCGCGTAACTACATTCGTCTCGGATCAGCGGCTGAGTACGGCGGCGATATGATGTTGGTTCCGATGTTAAATACTACGGAGACGAACTCTTACGCGTATCACATTGCTCTCTTCGGGATCAGTCTTGGGGAACATAGGTATAAATGTATATCTCTTATTGATATTTTTGAATCAGCCCATTAAACCTAGCTAACAATCTAACATATGGTGGTTATTAAAATGAAACATTTGATATGCGATTTAACTTAACAAAATACATAGATCCAAGCTCTTGCAAATAACTAAATAGTGAGTCTGATTGATAATCTACGGAATGGCTATTCGCATGTTTTACCAATCACATATACATTACATAATTGTCATTTATATCCATTGTTTATGTGTTTTCACGAACTTTTGTGTTTAATTAGAATGATCAACGAGACTAGTACAATAGCAATAGATATTGGGACGTACTACACGCGTCTAGAGGCATCACTGTACGAACAGGTGAAGGAAGAGCTAATGACGCAGATTGGACCAACGGTCGCATATGAAGTGAACGAACTAATGTGTTTCACAACCGAGGTTGGTTTAGAGATAGAGTCATTGCCCAAACTCACTCTTCATTTCCAAGGATTCAATTACACGATCTCAAACAAAGGTCTTTATCTCCGAGATAGCCCATCTTCTCTCTGCACGGCTTTGGTCAGATCGACCATGGAGGATGAAGAAGAGAATGTGCTTGGTGCATCAGGACTTGTTGATTATGCCGTTGGCTATGACACCCTAGATAGGATACTTGCCCTTCAACAAAGAGATTGTTTGACCGATTTCGTAGATGGTATGTAGTAATCTTATTGATTTTTAATTATAACCTAAATAATTGTTTTCTAGATATTTGTAATCGATAATGGTTTTATCATTCACGTATCATGTATTTTTAGACATTATCATTACAAGATAATGTTGGTGATTATTTTATAACCCAACTTGTGACGCAGAGCATTGCACATGACTTATATAAACTATCACAAAGAATGTCAAATTTTCATAAATATCGAGAAGTTGAAACTTGTAAAAATATATTGAGTATCCTCCTCACCCTATGACATTAATTAGTAGATAAGTGTTATTTAAGAAAAATAAGACATTTTCATTGGCCAACAAAAGAAACCAGTGACAATTTTGGATGAGTTTATCTATATCATTTAACTATTACCTGATGACTAAACATGTAATTTTCTTACTAGATTCTGTATTTTTTAATAGGAAATACAAAATTGTGTATTTTTCTTTTTATAAATTATCGATTTTTGTAAAAAAAAGGTTTCAACTTATCAAATTAATGGATTTTTGTAAAATCTTATCAATGTTAGTAAACAATAATATTTGTAGAATATAGGTTGCGGACATGCCAACGTTACTAATAACTTACGAATTAAAACAACAATCACTTCCTTAACACATGATGAAAAAGTCGTTTCAAAAAATATCTTAGCTTTGAAGCTTGGATATTTACATGGCCCGACCAACATATATGCAAGGAGATAAGGGCGGCGCATTGTTGGAGGCCACCACTTCTTTTACGTTCCATTTTTTAATTTGTCTTCCATTTACTTAACAAGCTCTATATCTATGAAATGGAAATAAATGTATGTAAATAAATGTGCAGTTCTAAGAAAACATGTTCTAAAATATACAAGTCTTTTGATGCATGAGCCATACTAATACCACAACAATCCTGGTTTATTTACATCAATCTTCTGAATTAAAAGTAAATCTTTTTATGTATTGATCATAATTATACATATCATCGACTATTTAACCAATCGAATCCACTAAAACTAAATCACCAGTTAATTTATACTAATATATTCTTTGCGCAATAAGGAAGGTCTAGTGACCCAACGTAATCCAGTCCTTGAAGTGTCGAGTCATCCTTATAAGAAATATTCGGTAATGCTTCTAATTATTGTTTCGATTTTGTGTTTTCAACAAATGTGAGTTTTGCGGGAGTTAAGAAGGCACCCAGTAGACAGTAGTTTTTGATTATATGGTTATTTATAACTGGCGAGCGTTATAAGATTTAGAAGATTGAAGGTGCATGGTAATATGTAGAGATTTAGAAACATGAATATATAAAATTATTTTACTGTTTGCATAAATCTATAAAATAAAAGTACAGCTCTCAATATCTAATATATATATATATATATATATATATATATATATATATATATCTGTCATGTTTCTTTTTATATTCTCCTTTTTGTTTTTCTGGATTCTTATTTAGCATGAAGGCCAATCACCACTAATGCAAATTAATAATTCTTTGACTTCAATATTTCTAAAGAAGTAAAATATTTATTTGGTTCAAAGTATGGAACCAATGCGCGCACCATCTTCTATATTCCCTCTCTCCTTCCATGCGGCTCCTTTCGCAAAATTAACATGAATTATATCGAATATTTATGTGTTGATGTTAAATTGTATGCAGTATAAAATTGTTAACAAATTTCACATATGAGATATGTCGAGAGCAAAAAAAAAAATTTATCCTAATTTTTTTTTTATCACCGATAAATTTATCCACGTGCTTTGGATGATATATAGTTCACGTGACGTCAATACTTTTTAAAGAAGTAAAATCTTCTTTAACAAAAAAAAGTTTTAAAATCTTGAGATTTACCTGTCAATTTGATTCTGAAAATTGGGCCATAAGATTATATATTAGAGTTAATAATGTTTTAGAATTTTTGGATCAAGAAAATTAATATATAGACAAATGTTTTTTCTTCTAAAAATACCGCACTGTTAAATTTATATCCAAAAAACTTAGCCGTTTTTAGCATTTTAGATGCTGAAGGTGGTTAGAAAATTATTTTAAATCAAATAATTTTTGTAACTTCGTTATTTTATAAAAATATGAATACTCACTTTTAGTTTAAAAATAATTTAATATTATTATATCAATAAAATCAATCTACTCACTATTTGTTGTTCATTTTTAAAAATATAAATTTTATAAACGTTTATAAAAACTTATAAAATAGGTTTATATGAGTTTATAAAACATTTTATAAACCTAATAAATTATGTTTTATAAACCCTTATAAACATGCTTTATAAATCATTATGAATTTCATTTTTTATAAATACGTTTTATAAAGGTTGATTTAAAAAATTATATCATAAAAGTGGTATTTCTTAAAATTTACTAGTTTTTTAGTGATACTTATAAAAGGTTTATATATATATTAAAAAGGTGAAAATAATATATGATGAGCTTTTACAAATAAGAGTCAGATTTTTGTATTGTAAAAAAATAGAGAAATGTCTTCTAGTTAGTTAAAAGTTTAATTTATTGCATAAAAGAAAAGTATCTACTATATAAAAGCACAAAGGCACTCTCCTGGTGATGCCACGTCAGCACGTGAGAGAGTGCCACCTGTCATTTTTTTATTTAATTTTTAAAAATTAATTTTATTTAACTTTTAGAAATTTGTTTTGCATCTACCAAGACTCGAACCCACAATCTTTTCATTAAAAGTCAATCATTTTAACCATTAGACCATGGATACTTCTTGCCTATTCTCTCTAAAAATATGTGATATTCGCTCTTTTTATGCAATTTTCTACACATTAAATTAGAAGCAGATACCATTGATAGTTTTAAATATTTTATATGTAAATTTAGACTTCAAATTTGAATTTCTGATGTNTTTTGTGTTTAATTAGAATGATCAACGAGACTAGTACAATAGCAATAGATATTGGGACGTACTACACGCGTCTAGAGGCATCACTGTACGAACAGGTGAAGGAAGAGCTAATGACGCAGATTGGACCAACGGTTGCATATGAAGTGAACGAACTAATGTGTTTCACAACCGAGGTTGGTTTAGAGATAGAGTCATTGCCCAAACTCACTCTTCATTTCCAAGGATTCAATTACACGATCTCAAACAAAGGTCTTTATCTCCGAGATAGCCCATCTTCTCTCTGCACGGCTTTGGTCAGATCGACCATGGAGGATGAAGAAGAGAATGTGCTTGGTGCATCAGGACTTGTTGATTATGCCGTTGGCTATGACACCCTAGATAGGATACTTGCCTTTCAACAAAGAGATTGTTTGACCGATTTCGTAGATGGTATGTAGTAATCTTATTGATTTTTAATTATAACCTAAATAATTGTTTTCTAGATATTTGTAATCGATAATGGTTTTATCATTCACGTATCATGTATTTTTAGACATTATCATTACAAGATAATGTTGGTGATTATTTTATAACCCAACTTGTGACGCAGAGCATTGCACATGACTTATATAAACTATCACAAAGAATGTCAAATTTTCATAAATATCGAGAAGTTGAAACTTGTAAAAATATATTGAGTATCCTCCTCACCCTATGACATTAATTAGTAGATAAGTGTTATTTAAGAAAAATAAGACATTTTCATTGGCCAACAAAAGAAACCAGTGACAATTTTGGATGAGTTTATCTATATCATTTAACTATTACCTGATGACTAAACATGTAATTTTCTTACTAGATTCTGTATTTTTTAATAGGAAATACAAAATTGTGTATTTTTCTTTTTATAAATTATCGATTTTTGTAAAAAAAAGGTTTCAACTTATCAAATTAATGGATTTTTGTAAAATCTTATCAATGTTAGTAAACAATAATATTTGTAGAATATAGGTTGCGGACATGCCAACGTTACTAATAACTTACGAATTAAAACAACAATCACTTCCCTAACACATGATGAAAAAGTCGTTTCAAAAAATATCTTAGCTTTGAAGCTTGGATATTTACATGGCCCGACCAACATATATGCAAGGAGATAAGGGCGGCGCATTGTTGGAGGCCACCACTTCTTTTACGTTCCATTTTTTAATTTGTCTTCCATTTACTTAACAAGCTCTATATCTATGAAATGGAAATAAATGTATGTAAATAAATGTGCAGTTCTAAGAAAACATGTTCTAAAATATACAAGTCTTTTGATGCATGAGCCATACTAATACCACAACAATCCTGGTTTATTTACATCAATCTTCTGAATTAAAAGTAAATCTTTTTATGTATTGATCATAATTATACATATCATCGACTATTTAACCAATCGAATCCACTAAAACTAAATCACCAGTTAATTTATACTAATATATTCTTTGCGCAATAAGGAAGGTCTAGTGACCCAACGTAATCCAGTCCTTGAAGTGTCGAGTCATCCTTATAAGAAATATTCGGTAATGCTTCTAATTATTGTTTCGATTTTGTGTTTTCAACAAATGTGAGTTTTGCGGGAGTTAAGAAGGCACCCAGTAGACAGTAGTTTTTGATTATATGGTTATTTATAACTGGCGAGCGTTATAAGATTTAGAAGATTGAAGGTGCATGGTAATATGTAGAGATTTAGAAACATGAATATATAAAATTATTTTACTGTTTGCATAAATCTATAAAATAAAAGTACAGCTCTCAATATCTAATATATATATATATATATATATATATATATATATATATATATATATCTGTCATGTTTCTTTTTATATTCTCCTTTTTGTTTTTCTGGATTCTTATTTAGCATGAAGGCCAATCACCACTAATGCAAATTAATAATTCTTTGACTTCAATATTTCTAAAGAAGTAAAATATTTATTTGGTTCAAAGTATGGAACCAATGCGCGCACCATCTTCTATATTCCCTCTCTCCTTCCATGCGGCTCCTTTCGCAAAATTAACATGAATTATATCGAATATTTATGTGTTGATGTTAAATTGTATGCAGTATAAAATTGTTAACAAATTTCATATATGAGATATGTCGAGAGCAAAAAAAAAAATTTATCCTAATTTTTTTTTTATCACCGATAAATTTATCCACGTGCTTTGGATGATATATAGTTCACGTGACGTCAATACTTTTTAAAGAAGTAAAATCTTCTTTAACAAAAAAAAGTTTTAAAATCTTGAGATTTACCTGTCAATTTGATTCTGAAAATTGGGCCATAAGATTATATATTAGAGTTAATAATGTTTTAGAATTTTTGGATCAAGAAAATTAATATATAGACAAATGTTTTTTCTTCTAAAAATACCGCACTGTTAAATTTATATCCAAAAAACTTAGCCGTTTTTAGCATTTTAGATGCTGAAGGTGGTTAGAAAATTATTTTAAATCAAATAATTTTTGTAACTTCGTTATTTTATAAAAATATGAATACTCACTTTTAGTTTAAAAATAATTTAATATTATTATATCAATAAAATCAATCTACTCACTATTTGTTGTTCATTTTTAAAAATATAAATTTTATAAACGTTTATAAAAACTTATAAAATAGGTTTATATGAGTTTATAAAACATTTTATAAACCTAATAAATTATGTTTTATAAACCCTTATAAACATGCTTTATAAATCATTATGAATTTCATTTTTTATAAATACGTTTTATAAAGGTTGATTTAAAAAATTATATCATAAAAGTGGTATTTCTTAAAATTTACTAGTTTTTTAGTGATACTTATAAAAGGTTTATATATATATTAAAAAGGTGAAAATAATATATGATGAGCTTTTACAAATAAGAGTCAGATTTTTGTATTGTAAAAAAATAGAGAAATGTCTTCTAGTTAGTTAAAAGTTTAATTTATTGCATAAAAGAAAAGTATCTACTATATAAAAGCACAAAGGCACTCTCCTGGTGATGCCACGTCAGCACGTGAGAGAGTGCCACCTGTCATTTTTTTATTTAATTTTTAAAAATTAATTTTATTTAACTTTTAGAAATTTGTTTTGCATCTACCAAGACTCGAACCCACAATCTTTTCATTAAAAGTCAATCATTTTAACCATTAGACCATGGATACTTCTTGGCTATTCTCTCTAAAAATATGTGATATTCGCTCTTTTTATGCAATTTTCTACACATTAAATTAGAAGCAGATACCATTGATAGTTTTAAATATTTTATATGTAAATTTAGACTTCAAATTTGAATTTCTGATGTGAGTCAAAATTCCAAATTTCTGATTAGTGAAATAACAAATTTAAATTTATTACATTCATGTTAGTATTAATCCATTCATAATTAGTTAAATGGTAAATATATTTTACACCTTAATTTCTTTAATTTCTCCAAAAAATAACCCTTTCAATTTATCAAGCTGTACACATACTTGTGGGATAGGCAAAAAGTCCGCATAGATGAAATAGATACAAGGGGTACTATTTGTCATTCATCAATTTTCAATCACAAGAATTCATTCTTAGTGAAAAGTCAAATCATAATTTTTGCATCATCCAACAAGTTTGATGAATATCGTTTCATATACGCCTCAGAGAGGATGTGCAGATCCCCGTAAATTTTTTTTTAGATGTGTGGTCTAATATTGATTTATAATATTTTTCATAGTGATATCGAATTGCAATCATGTATCAAAATCGATCAAAATCTCAATAAGTTGAAATTAACCAAAATTAATATAAGGTATAGAGATAAAACTCATTTATTAAACTTTAAAAATTCCGGACTAAAGAAAGAAACATAAGCTATAAATACGAGTCTTTAACTTTATGAGTTAGTGGGAATTAAACAAGTTGTGGAAGAAAACGAAAGAACTCTGACCGTTTTTATTCTTTTCACATTTTGCTCATGTGAGTTTTAGTTTATTTAAGAAAAAATTTTAAAATTTTAGTACCTATTAAATTTTGTTTCATTTGGCATTAAATGCGAACCAAACAAAATACTTTTAAATCACATCTAAGGGGATTCGATCCCAAAATCTTCTCAATGAAAATCAACAGTCTTATCCATTATGCCATAAGTACTCCTTCTCAAATTTTGCGAAAATTACTATAATAATAGTAAAAGGCGTAAAAAAAAACTATGGTGTTCTAATATACATTACAACTTTGAAAATAACATAACAAAATAAATCAAAAGGATAAATTATAGAATTAAAAAAAAAAAAATTTCAAACAAACACCACCTATAAGTTATCAAATCATTAAATTATATACAATATCTATTGTAATTAATGACAAATAAAATCTTATTCACAAAACCCAAAAAAAAAGCATTCAAGTTATATTTTTTTAAAGGATTAGTGTTTCAGCTTATCTTTTCTTACAATGAAGTCAGCTAATTTTTTTTTTTTTCATAATCGATAACATACTAACACTCATTTATTTATTAAAATCTAACTACTCATTAAATTTAATTTTAACTATATAATATATTCAAATTGCAACACATGTCGAAATCTAACCAATTCACTTACCACGTGTCGCGATCATGTTAATTACTAATTTAAACGCATCCAACTATATATGATAAAAAGATATAGACTAAACATAATTATAAACAATTTCAATTTTCACTTTCTTATTCTTTCAGATTAAATTGTGTCAACTGTTATGTATATAATAAAATGTCTATTATTACGGTATAAAAAATAATAAAATAACATATTCAACAACAAAAAAAATCATTGAAAAAAATAAACAAATAACACATTCATAAATCACAAATCATCATCTACTATATAACAGATGAATGAGACTCTTTATAAGATGTCACAACAGTTTCTTCTTATTAGTCAATCATAACATTATTTTTCCACATGTATAAAATATATAAGCAGTTAATTATTATTTTTTTTAAACATCATGCAACATAAATAAAAATTAACATATGTATAATTAGCTATACATAAAAACTATGAAATTTGAATTCAACTATTTAAAAAATATTGTAAGTAGGTGAAATTCAAATTTAATTTAAAAATATACATATATATATCTTATATAATACATAATTATATATATATCATTCTATTTTTATGTTGTTTTATACTTATTTGCAAATAAAATAGGATAATTAACTTTGGTACAACTGAAAAAAAATTATGATATTGAATAAATTAAAAAGTTAATTACAACATATAAATAGTAAGACGCAACAAAATATTCAATAAAAAATCGAGAAGATAAGAAGATGCAAAAATTATGATTTGATTCTTCATTAAGAAACCATTGCACCTATGACCCCTTGGTCGCGACCGCTGTCTACGCGACCACAAATCGAAATTTTTTAATGATATTGAATAAATTAAAAAGGTAATTCCGACCTATAATATCATAAAACAAAACAATAAAATCAATAAAAATCGAGAAAATAACAAATTATATAAAAAAATAGAGAATAAGAAAAATGGATACAAAAATATACAAAATTTTAAAAAATGAAAAAAATATATGGATTCAATGAAAGATATACAAAAAAGCTTCAAAATAATAAATTGAAAAAAAAAAAATAATATCATAATATTAAGATTTAGACAAATGAAAATAGTATGAAAATTGAAGAATAAATAAACATTCATGAAATAATGTATGAAAGAGATTATACACATCATCAAAAAATAAAGTAGAAAATAATATTTTTTTAAAACAATATAAAATCAATAATCAAAATATAAATATAAAATATATTTTTAAAAACTCAAATTAAAATAAAACCCGCGCATCGCGCGGGTTCTCTCCTAGTAGAAAATAAAAGATGTTTGAAATGGGTTGAATTTAAATCGATGTATTAAGCTTATCAATGCAGCTAAAAATTAATCTCAAAACAAAGCTCTAAACATATAATATAAATATTTTTCGAACGTAGGCGGTGTTTCTATTTTGGTAATGGTGGGCACGGCATTAAAACAAATTAAGTCTTTTTGAAACTGATTTTTTTTTTTTTGGAACCTGATTGAACAAGGCATTTATGTTTTTGTTAGTAGTTTTCTCTATATATGTTGACTGCTTCGAATTAATAAAGGTTAAATAACATATATATCTATATACCCATATTATAAGTTAGGTCGAGAGAATCGATTCATGTAAAGATTTTGAGAAGTGTACAAGAATTTATGAGTGGATGGTGGAAAGGCCGTGCCGTGAGAAAGGCCGTGTCTTTTGACATTATAACATTATTGCCTTTATGTTGAGCACTAGAGCCACTTGCTTTAGGAATCTTTAGCTGATTGTCGAATATATATTCATATCACCATATATGTAAATGTATATAATATTGGACAGGAGACGTTGTATAGCTATATGCCTCTCTCTTATAAATACTTCCTCTCATTCCACTCCCTAAGCCCATCACAAACACTCATATTAAGTTTGATGGACATACATGCCCAACGAAGTAGATTGCATGAAGTGGAGTAGAGTATAATGCAGCCAAGGATGACTTGCCGGAACGTCGTTCATCATGCATATATATAAATATTGCTGATAATGATGATGATTATGGTGATGAACATATTTCTGGCAAGTTGTCCTTCGGCTACATTTTGTTCTCTTCTATTCATGCAAACTCTCCATGGGATATTTTACTTTTTCATTCTTTCAAATCGACGATGTGAAGCCGTATTAACAAGACGGTTGTATTGATCAGAAGTCCAGCATCGGTATAATAGTATATCTTTATATATATTTAATTTTTTAATCTGTGGTTAATTTTACTTTTGCGAAGTTTAACAAAACTAAAGAAGGTTTCTTTGTTTCTTATTACAAAAACTTCTTGGAGACATATTTAAAGGAGGATAGATTTTTTAAAAACAGGTATACATAGTCTTAGTCATATATATCTATATATATATATATATGAACCAAATAGATTTGAGCTTCATATTGATATTGTTTAGAAATGCAAACGGAGTTTTGTGTAATTAACATTCGAGGACAAAAGGTTTGTCGGATCTTGTCTGCATAAATCGTTTTAATCTACAAATAGCCACAATAGAAGAAAATTATCTTGGAGGTTTGGTGAGCCAAAAGAAAACCATTAGGCTTAGGCCCTGTTCGGGAGTAAGTCAGTAACAGTTGCAAGCGACAAACTTTTTTGTTGAGATCCAAGTATATGGAGAGCAAGTCGCAGTGACACATGATGTTGATTATAGCGACATTTCAATTGCCGTTGCTTTATCCTTTTGCAGCTCACAGATGCCGCTGCGACATGAAACCGAACATGGCGTTACAATAGAACAATTCTAACTTCTAAGGGAACGAGTCTGCTTGCACTGACCGTCCTAATCTATAAATAGGTTTGGTATGGTCACACCATACAGATCATACCATAAAGATAGTGCAAATATCCACTCCGACGCGTACGGTGAGTTTTATTTGGAAGTATATTCTAAATCATCATTTTTTCAACCTTCTATCATGTAATATATAACAAAAATCAACCATAATTCGTAGGTTGTTTTCTTGGTGATAAACTCAGATGTAGTATGACGTAACAATCAAGGAAATTATATAAAAGCGATGAAGAAAAGAGAAAAGAAGCCGGAATTTATGGAATATGTTGAAATGTGCGTTGTCGGTTTTGGGAATCTAAGGTACTGTAGGCCGACAAAAGCTGAGATGTAATAAAGATTTGGTCAGGCAATCATAAATCCAAATCTTTGTGCATTTTAACAATGACATTCATCATCACTTTCCTCTTTAAAATGTATCAGCTTTTTTAGTTACGTGCATTATCATCATGTTCCTATCGTACTCTCTTTTCTTTTTCTTTTTTTTTTGGTTGTTTATAAAGATCTGCTGAGCATATCAAGAACCGGATAGGACAAGAACAAAATGCCACCATTTATTATGAAAAGCAAAGCCCACTCACTCTCAGTTTCGATATGTTTCTAAGAATAGAATCACAGGCGCAGCTACTCATTCCTACTTATATAACTTAAAAGCTGGTTAAGGATTTTTTTAGTTAGATTGATAATTTTTAGGGTCGCTATTTTTGTTGTGAAGCTATCTAATTATCTACATACGTTTCCTATTTCTTTATATATTTTCTCAATTCATATTGCAAATTTATTGAATAATTAAGATAATGTCTACTATGTATATTTCATCATTTCCCGATATAATTTGTACCTTTTTTTATGCGTGCAATCTTCCATCTTCAAAACTAATTTCATTTAGTGAATATTAGAAAGATGATAACTTTTGAAAAATGAAAATAAATGAAAGATCGTAATAAGAGATATAAAATATATACGAAGGAAAACCAATATCAATATCTAAAAGACATGAAATATGAATGAGCATATTTATATATAATATATAGAAATTTCTAACAAAAATTAAAGTATAGTATTTTTTAAAAAATAATAATAATAATCTCACCTCACATTACCAAGCTAACAAGATATTGGCTACTCCTCATCATTCTTTTGATCACTAATTAGAACCATTATGTTTCCCCTATAAGAGGTATTGTTCTTATTAAGAACATTTTTTCTTGCATAGAATATATAAAGTTTTTTTGTTTGTTTGGATCAAAACATTGAATATAAAGTTATAAAGTTATATATCACTTTACTAACCTAGAATTAGAAACTTCTGGAACTTAAAAAATAAATAAAAAAATAACGCTAACTTTGAAAATTTTCCTAAGATATAATAATTAAGTCACTACTAACAGAGAAATAAGTAAAACTCGTTATAAACATATCATGAGAAGTACAGAAGACGAAGGATGCATCTTTCATGCGCGTTAGACCAACCCCAATGGTCATCTTTGGGGATCTAAGCAAAGTGTCTTAACAATAAATATGATTAAACAAATAGTTATGAGTGTCTTATTTATAAGATCAGTGTCTAATATAAGACACTTATTTTGAGTTAAGAACCCGACCGGTGGCAAACTGTGAGTGGACGATGCAATTAAAAATTATTCTTTCAAAATTTTATATCAACTAATAATTTATTCTTTCAAGATTTTCTACGTCTTCAAAAAACATATGCTACATGTTTACTCTTTTTTCAAATCTATCATATAAAATTTTAACACAAGTTTTTATTTAAATTTACATGTATTATGTATTATGTTTAAAAAGTTGTTAACATAAGTTTTTACTTAAATTTTTTTTAAAAAAATTGATTTTTAAGACACCCATCCAAAGTGTCTCTATTGTAAACTCAAAAACAACAAAATATTATAAATTGTCTTATATCCAAAAAGTATACAAAATTTTATTAACAAAATATTATTGTTTAATCAATAAAACACCACACTACGGTGTTACCATTGGGGTTGCTCTACTAGTGTTTAATAGGGGTTCTGCTCACGCACATGGACTCATACCACCACACTCTTCAGTCTTCATTAATTTCAGTCGACATTTTTTTTGTTTTTTCTGCGTGTGAATTGAGTTTCCACATAGGATACGCAAAGCAATTTTATACTTATGATTATATACACGTCTTTACGCGTCGATCGATATGCATTTACGTGTGAATTAATTTTTTTTTTTTTTTTTGGTAGGGACAAATGACACTTGAGAGATTCAAGTTGATCGAGACCAGGCCTGTCCAAGGAGAAGCATCTGGCACCAAAACAGTAGATCAATGGAGACATAGTAGTACTGTTGAATTTGTCGGATCTATCATGGTCTCCAGTAAGTAAAATATATCATTTAATATTCATAAAATGCGGTCAATAGAAAATCCAAAGATTTGATTAGGGAAATGGGAAACTGAGGAAAGAAATGAGAATGAGAAGATGGGGTCTTACCCAAAATGGATAAGGCCATGAAAAGATTCGAAGCCTAGGGGACATATATGATATGAATAATTTAATTTAGGAAAAGCTGTTATTGATTGATTCCCCTCCTTGCGTTACCTTTTGTTTTGCAAGTTGACTAGTTGACACGCACTGACACACATATGAAGATCAGTATTACACATCTAATAGTAATATTTATAATGTTGCTTCGTAACAAAACTTCAAGAATGCAAGGTTCTGTAACAAAAATCAACAGTCTTAAAAGAGATTCCTCTTTGACAACAATAACAATTTGTAATCCTGGTTAAAAGAAACACAACAAAGTATTAACCAGCTCAATCAAATATCATGATCCAAAATTTTATATCATTTGAAACTCGATCTAAAACTGCACAAACTTTCGAACGGTTTTATATCACGTATTTTAAAATTTCGGCATAATTTTTTGGATAATATCCAAAAAAATTTAAACGCAATACAAGTGTTAAGTAACGTGTCAGACCCCTCCAATGGACTGAGAAATCTGGTTCTCTGGGTTTGAACATGTGTGGAAAGGATAACGAATATGGGAAAAGCTGGCTTTAGAGACCATTGGTTTTGGCCCATAACTTCATTTATAAAACAAATTTAAACATAATACATTTAGTTTTAGTGGTGTAAAAGTTTTAGACTAAGTTTTTCAGTAGTAGATGTAATTTTAGGATGACTTATTCAAGTTTTTGTAACCAGAGAAAGAGGTCAAAAACATATATACTTACATAACTTATGATGACTTATACAAGTTTTTGGAACAACGACCTCTGTGTCTACAAGTCTATAAGAAAATACTAGGATAGTTTGTTCCAAATATAAATAAATAAAAGTATCAAATTAAAAAAAAAAAAAAACGAAAGAAGTATGAATCTAAAGGCTGTATTAAGCCAATTCAGGGCTGAGCCGAAAAATTCAGGGTAGTTATGGGCTAAGGCCCATCTCAAGCAAGAACCCTACTTTTCGTCATCTTCCGTCAAACGTGTGCCCAGAACGAAGAGCTCAGCTCATGATTTCCATGACAAAATCTGGATCAGGTATGGAGCGATTCTGATTCTTCTCGAATATTATTTCTCCTCAAGGCCTATCTTGTTATCTAAGACATGTGTCTGTAAATCTGGTGTTTCAGCTTAAGATCAGAAGCCATTTGCGTATGAATCGTGTCTGTTCACCGAAGTAAGGAATGTTAAGAGCATAGGCGAATGTGTGTTCTCTAATTTCTACCGGAGCTTATTCAAAGCCGTAATTCGATGCGTACGCGATAAGGCGGAGGCAATAAATCAATCGCGATTGTGCTCGTACCGCTCATGCGCATCTTCCAGATCAGAAAGCCATTTTCTTCTGCAAGCTTCGTCTCTGCTTTCTGATAAAGTAGAAGTTCTTGCATAGCTTATCCAATTAATTAATGGCTGTAAGTTTGCAGCTTCTCCTCTTAAACAGCTCTGTTTTGTTTGCTTGTTTATACGAAGTGTCAAATTTGTCGTTTCATAAATTCGGATGCAGCTTCTCATTTCTTGTGGGGAAGTTTCCTCTTCCCAACTCATTGTACTTCGCTTACTCAACCAAAGCCTTGATTTTGTGAGCGAGAATGTCTCTAGGATCTTTGCTCCCATTTTCACCAACCTAAGGTACCTGATTTGGCTCCTCTTTTTTTTGTTTCTTGATTATCTATTGGTTCCTATGATCATCTAAGCTCATATCTGTCTGCCGATTTTCTGCTTTGTGGATTTGCAGGGACTTTGAAATGCGTCTTTCTTGTATTGAACGTCCTCTATCAAATTCTGTCAATCATTCTCACTCGTGCACGCAGAACTGGTTTTCTGATAAAAACGATTGTGACCAAAAGGGAGACCCGGAAGCTAATTTCAATGTGCTGGATTCAATCTTGAAAAGTAGTTTGGATCGTCTGGCTTCTTTGAGGTTTATATTTTCACCAGTAACTTATGGGTTGTATCCCTGGCAATTTTTATTTTCGAACTGCTTGTGATGAAGTCTACAACTTGCTTCTCTTGTAGGGAGAGTGTATGTAGGACAAAGAGCTTCAGATACGATGAATCTATATCTATGCACGCGTCTATTATGAGGGATCTCTGTTTACAAGGGAAGTTGGACGCTGCTCTCTGGCTACGGAAAAAGTTGATACAAGGTGGATATATTCCAGGTTTGATCACACACAATCATCTTTTGAATGGGTTGTGTAAATCAGGTAATATCGAGAAGGCGGATGGGCTTGTTAGAGAGATGTGGGAGATGGGTCCTTCTCCCAACTGTGTCTCTTATAACACCTTTATCAAGGGTCTTTGCAGTGTTAACAGTGTAGATAAAGCTCTGTATCTCTTCAGTACAATGAATAAATATGGTGTTAAGCCAAATAGAGTGACTTGCAACACAATCGTGCATGCACTTTGCCAGAAAGGCCTTATGAGAAGCACAAAGCTTCTTGAAGAGATCTTAGATAGTAGCCAGGCGAACGCACCATTGGATATAGTCACATGTACCATTCTGATGGATAGTTGTTTTAAGAATGGAAATGTGGTTCAAGCCCTTGGGGTTTGGAAGGAGATGTCAGAGAAAAATGTCCCTGCTGATTCAGTTGTGTATAATGTCATTATTCGGGGTTTATGTTCGAGTCAAAACATGGTAGCTGCTTATGGGTTCATGTGTGACATGGTAAAGAGAGGAATAAATCCGGATGTTTTCACTTACAATACCCTCATAAGCGCTTTGTGCAAAGAGGGAAAATTTGATGAGGCATGTGATATCCACGGTACCATGCAAAGAGTTGGTGTTCCTCCTGATCAGATCTCATACAAAGTTATCATTCAAGGTCTATGTATACACGGAGATGTGTCCAGGGCGAACGAGTTCCTTTTAAGCATGTTAAAGAGTTCTCTGCTTCCAGAGGTTCTGCTATGGAATGTGATTATTGATGGTTATGGAAGATATGGAGATACTAGCAGCGCTTTATCTGTTCGAAACCTAATGCTTTCTTACGGTGTTAAACCAAATATCTACACAAACAATGCTTTGATTCATGGGTATGTGAAAGGGGGAAGATTCATTGATGCATGCCAGTTCAAAGATCAAATGCGATGTACCAAAATCTACCCGGATACTACCACCTATAATCTGCTAGTAGGTGCTGCTTGTACAATGGGTCACTTGCGGTTGGCTTTTCAGCTGTATGATGAAATGCTGAAAAGAGGATGTCGACCTGATATGATTACTTATACTGAGCTGGTTAGAGGGCTCTGTTGGAAGGGTCGGTTGAAGGAGGCCGAAAGCCTTTTGTTGAGAATGCAAACGTCTGGTATCACATTGGATCATGTTCCATTTTGGATACTTGTGAAGAAATATACCAGATTGCGGCGACTAGACGAGGCGTATTTAGTTTACCAAAAGTGGTTAATGACGAGGAACGGAGGAGTCACTAGTCCAAGCAACCTAAATCACATGCATACAGAACATCAGTAATGTGCTACTTAAAACAAGAGACAGCAAGTCTATCAGTTCTGGTAGCTGTTCTGATATGGACATTTGAGCTATGTTCAGTTTCTTAGGAATTTGAGCCAACCTTTAGATTGTTGAAATTATCCATCTCAAGCCCTGATGCATAGAGAATCTGGCATGAGGGACGACAGAACCTGGTTCAAAGATAACGATCTTGGTGAAGTCACAGAGATTACCGAATGCCTCAATTCTTGAACATGCGAGGAAACCTCAACTGGTATTTTGCTTTCCTTTTCTTGAGAATCAATTGATATGTTTTCTTCGCATCCCTCACAAGTTATAATTATATATTCAGGTTTTGATGGATGATTTTGGATCTCGGGGCACACAAGGGGGCTGTTTCTTCAAAAAAACTCCCAATATACTTTCTTGTCTGAAACTTGGAAAGCCTTTCATTGCAAGGAAAAATGATAATCTATCAATTTTAAGCATCATCTTGGCCTTATTACATTACATGTTCTTATATTTGGTGACCATTTAAACAGATGTTGCTTTCATTTAAAACTTATTTGTTCATGTACAATGAGATGCTAACACAAGGCCACATTCTCTTGACTGGATAGAAGAATAATTTCTAAATTTCCGTAAATGCTACATATATCAAAAAATTGGAGTTGAGAAAGAAGATTGTGTTACAACAACAAGAAGTTCAGTACAAAAAGGAGGAATGAACGATCGAATTCAAGAGACATATGCAATGCGTCTGAAAACTGCTCTGAAAGTTTGTCCTCCATTCCTAGCAACTTTTTGTCCTTCCTCCGTAGCATTGCATAGAAGCTCGACAACAGGATCCGAATCGATCTCTTCTTGTGTCAGAGATTCAAACATTGGATGTTTCTCTAAGCAAGACTTCATCCACTCCCCAAGCTCCTCGACATCAGTGATTGTGTATATAATCCCACCTGCTCTAAGAACGTAAGCATACTCATCTAGCAAATGAGTGCTAATCACTCTCCTCCTGTGGTTCGACTCCTTGAAATGTGGATCGGGGAAGAGAAAAAACATCTTTGAAAGCTGTCCTTTCTCAAAGTAATTTGGAATGAACTTCATCGAGTTTGTCCTAACAACAGAGATGTTCTCGTACTGTCCCGCCGAGCTCGTTCTCCTCAAGGCTAAGATCCGTTCCTTGACGTATTCCGTCACTTTGTCTCTCAGCTCCATACCGATCATCAAGGTATCAGGGAAGAGCGTTGCAAGGGAAATGAGAAGGCCACCGAAACCGCATCCGATATCCGCAAACTCAATCTTCTTGTTATCTTCAATGAATTTGGGGAAGTGAAGTGAAAGGTCGACATGAGCTGGGGAAATCGGGATCGGAAAGTGAGAGTCACTAAGCGGGTTACTGTGAGCTCTTGCTCTGTAGAAACGCTTCCGAGGAAGCCCTGTAGATTTGCTGGAGGTTGATTTCGTCTTACTGTCCATGTTCACTTGGCACACAGAGATGAGAGAAACAGTGAGCGACATAATAATAAAAACATCATAGTCTTACGAATAACAGATGCACACAATTTGTTCTCTGACACTAAATTCCCAAGTTCCGAGGCCTGATCTAGCTTAAACAATGCGAAAAGAAAGGAACTTTGAATAAACCGAGACCGAATCTGCAAGACCCAGTAAATGCCTAAACCCTATACCCTAAGAGAAAACCAGAAGCATGGATTCATAGTAGTTACATAATACAATACGAAGTACGAACACACGAAAAAAAGACTAACTCATAAGTGGATTACCTGATTCAATCTGCTGCACTTGGAATCAAAATCTCCACCTCCTCGTTCTTGGCAACCAAACCTCCGAGAGAAGCAGAGAGAAGAAGATCTTAGCTACTAATTAGGGTTCTCTCATGCTCTAAATGGGCCCAAACCCATAACTCATTATTAATGGGCTGGAAGCCCATTTCGATCTCAGACTGACCGCTCTCTGCACGACCGTTATAGAAGAAATACAGTTTTATTCACGCGCGCAATACAAGTTCTCTTATTGAGAAGTTACAGATATAAGTATTCACAGAAATTTTTTAAAAATCGTGTAGTATGACTTATTAAAAAAATTAGACTCACAGAATAATCGATTCCGTAGTGCACAAGAATTACAAAAACAGAAAAACACAAGAATAGTTTCTCTAAGGACCATTAATTGTGTCTTGAACGTCTCCCACTGCCACTGCGACTCCCTCTGAAACCACCAGACTTGGACCCTCCAGACGTTTGAGCATTACCATGCATCAATGGCACGACTGTGTCCATATACATCAATCTCCCTGGCCAATGCCTCTTCTCTTTTGGAAGCCGACGCAGCTGCTGCACCCAAAACGCAACGTATTCTCCTTCTGGATCATAATTCTGTGCCTGAAAGAAACCAAAACACGTTTTCAGTCTCTTCTTCATCGCCTGCTGGGACCGGTTTTAATAATCCGGATGTTAAAAGTTACTTACTTGCTTGGGAATGCTGAAGTACCGGTCTTCTCGGGGATCGTTTCCAACTCCTTCAATGGGGAAAACCAAAGTCTCAGTGCGAATTATAAAGCCACAAGTCACAAACTGTGTCCCCAGGTGGTATGAGTAGTACCTGCTCCATAGGTCCAGTTTCCGTAATTAGAACACGGATCATAGTCCAATAGGCATGTCTCAAACCATTCCGCACCCATGCGCCAATCCAAGCCCATGTCCCGTACAAGAAACGAACAAACAATCTGGACAATGATTACCCGAATGAATGAACAATCAATCAATCAATCATCCATGGAAAGAAAATAGCTTATTTTGGCAGAGGGAAACTAATCATAAATTTTCACCTGTCGGCCTCGATTTGACATGAAACCTGTAGTGGATAACTCCTTCATGTTTGCATCTATAAGAGGATACCTATGCCATTCATGAGCAGTCACTAAAGTTTAAGGCTTTGGAGCCTCAAGCATAATACTGAATGATGCTTTCAAATATTGAAAATCATAATATCAAACTACGCACCCGGTCTTGCCATCTCTCCAAGACTCAAATAGCTTCGTGTCTTGACTCCATTTCCCTTGCACATTTCTTGGACCACCTGGGAAGAAGATCTACTATTTAAAGTTCACTGTTTTTACCAAAAAGCAAAAAGGTTCACTATAACCAGTTAGCATTGAGCTCTCAAACCACTTTGTCCCGGTAAGCATTGTTACCTAGATGGAAGAGGGAGTTGCCACACTTAATTGAAAGAAACCTAAAGTAATCCCTCCATACCAATTCAAACAGCACCCTGTAAACACATATAGGGAAGTTTAAAACCAAGGACAAAGAGTTAAGAGAATGTAACAGAGATTTGAATTTCACAAACATTAAGTCATAACGGCATACCAGTATGTTGAATTATTTGCTACTCTTTCTCTTTCATATCTTTGAACCTGAAATTTTTCAATTATCATATAAGTGAAAACTGCTATATGTTTAGGGACGCTGAACAACCGTTTTGAATGATCTGACCTCTTCGTAGATAAACCGAGGAGAGATACACCCAAAGGCAAGCCATGGAGAGAATTTCGTTGAATAATCAGGTCCCAACATTCCGTTCCTCGTCTCTTTGTATACTTTCAAAAGATCCTACAAGAAAAAATGACGTACAATATTATGTACACACACAAACAGCGCCATAGTAGACGCAGGAGAGCTCAGGATTTGAACTTGCCTTCTTCCAAAAGTACTCAAAAACTCTGCCTACTCCTGCGCTTTCACCACCCACGAATGTCATTCCTCTAGTCACCTGTATCAACATACATATAAAGACTTGACTAACAAAGAATGCTTTTTAACTCCCTCTTCTCTCTTGTCTCGCCTGAAGAGCTTCTCAGAGAACCTCACCTCTTGTGGCTCAATTCCAAGTTGACCAAGAGTTGGAACATCTCCCCAATTATCAAGAGAAGGTGTTGGCCCTAGAGAAATTGGAATGCGAGTGGAGCTTCTGATCCTACACTTGGCTTCCACCGACTACAATCGAGTTTTCAACCAGAAACAAACATCGATATCAAACAACTTACAAATATCTAGTTTGGGATTACTACAATTTCTACCTTGATATATATTTGTGTCCAATTTATTCAACTCTATGACCTGATATGATACTAAATGCACGGTGCTCCTCGGAATTCATCAAGAAAGACACCAACGAAAACAGGAATCATACCTTACGAAACTGAGTGTAGATATCAGGCAAATCAAAAACATCAAATGGAAGATCATCTTTGTGGTACATCGTGCTTCCCCAAACGAGCTCAAGCTTAGTGCCATTTCCAACCCCTTTCAAAGCTTGATTCACAAGTCTTTCAACCTGTAGCTCCTCACTGCACGTTTCTTTATGAGCAAATACCTGAAGATATAAGACGGGGGAAAAAAATCACATTTTCATGTCCCTCACAAAGCTCTGAAACTTTCAGCAACATCATCAAAAAGACTCAACTGTACGAGCTCCAAGATCACTGGCAAGAGAAGGAAGAATGTCTTCGGGTTTACCACTCCGAAAAAGAAGATTCAATCCTCTTTTCATCAGATTCTTTCTCAAATCAGCCAAACATTCCATAAGAAAAGCGCCTCTTAAAGCTGAACATTGCAGCACACAACGTATATGGACAAGATTGGAATGATCGAAAGATGAAATTGATTTTGAGATTGGAGCATTACTTACCTCCGGTTTTAGGGAAAGCGAAGAAATGGGTAGTGAGAAAGAGACGAGGATCGAGACAGTAAACAGGCAAAAGGGTATCGGAGGAAGACCAAGCTCTGTACAACGCGTCGTTGTCAAGCACTCTAAGATCGTTTCGAAACCAGAGAATCGCGGTTCCTTTGCCGTCTCTCTTCGCGGAAGGAGGCAATGCGTATCTCTCAAACGTTTTCCCTGCGACGGAGTCCATCTCTTCCTCGTCGAGCCCAGGAACACGGTAGATATGGCCGTTCATTTTTGCGGCGGAGCAGAGGGACAGAGAAGAAATCGGTTTCGGCTTCGAGAGATGGTGAATACGAAGGCTGAATCTGCGAAGAAGTGGGTTTGAGAGCGACGAAGCCGCCATTCCCGGAATGCTCTGTAAAGTGTAACGTCATCTGCTTTTTTCGACGAGTTGTGAAGAAGACACGTGGCGTTGGCTAGTGAAGTGTGACGTGGCGGATATATAACCTTCTGTCTGGATGGATCTTTGTGGAGTTGCGTCGTTGAGTAAAAACGCAGAGAATTGAAGAACATTGACAATAATTAGATGATAGACGAAGGTGGGTCACGTACATCTAAAAAATATCACGTGACATTATTAGTTAAACAAATGTTGGGCTGAGGTCTAAAAAGTGACATGGGCTTTGTTGTTTTAGGCCCATAGAGTAAATGAAAACGATGAAAAGTATATTCTGCCCACATTAGTCACTTTATGTGTTCACATCTTAGATGAAAAAATAGTTTAAAACAAAAAATATGAAATATTTTGAAAAAATAATAAAAATTAGTATTCAGTTATTTGATGAAAATGTAGAGTACTTTTGACAATTATCAAAATCAAAGCATTTTTGGCATTTTCAGAGCATTTTTTGGTATTTTTATCGATATAATTTAAAGTGAATAAAGATTAATTAAAACGTGATACAGTGCAAATCAGAAATATAATAGAAATATTCTTCCACTCGAATCTTAAGGATGACATGCCCAAATGTTATGCGAAACCTAATTACATATTTAGTGTCCGAAGGAGTCATGAAACGACAAGTTTATAACTTTGTTAATTATTAGTTATATGCCTTTAATCCTTAATCCAACATATTTAGTAAATTTACAACATACATGGAATATAGGTAGATGCGCTCCTTTATATATGTTCCCGCATCTTTACATTTTCAATTAGTTTTTTGCAAAACTAATATTATAAATCTATAAATAAATATTATTAAAACTCTACGTGTCGAAGAAAATTTAATCTCGTGTAACTTAAATATGTATTCGGCCGATGACGCATATAAGGTTATTGCGTACGTGCACTAATACAATCATTGATTGGCTATGCTAGAATTACTATTAATATGTTAGGGAAGTGATGATCACTGTTGTTAAAATTGCCTAATGTCGAATAATTGATTTTCTTTTTAAGAATTAACGAGATAAAGATTCGCCTACCATTACTGAATGCGTGATTCTCTTACATTTGCGATTCGTCACTATGTAGCCCCACCGTTATGGTTATTTTATTTCTGATTTGTCGCTTAAAAAGTGACTGAGTGAATTGGATGACAATGTTCAATCGAAAAAAAGTTTGCTTATAATTGCTAGAATCGGAAAGGATGCTAAAGTAACATTAACCGTCGGATTTACGATAGAAAAAAGATTGTATGCATAATGACATGACATTATGGAATAACACGTTATTAAAACAATAATTGTGTTATTTAAGTTAATATGTTATTTCACCTATTTTGTGTTATTTCATTAAAAAAAAAACATTGCTAGTTGTAATTTATAAACAAGTTCTATTTGTCACGTTCAAAATAATACTTTTTTGTCTTGATGTCATAGCCCTGTCTCTTATACACATCTAGATGTGTATAATTTCGTTGAATAATCAGGTCCCAACATTCCGTTCCTCGTCTCTTTGTATACTTTCAAAAGATCCTACAAGAAAAAATGACGTACAATATTATGTACACACACAAACAGCGCCATAGTAGACGCAGGAGAGCTCAGGATTTGAACTTGCCTTCTTCCAAAAGTACTCAAAAACTCTGCCTACTCCTGCGCTTTCACCACCCACGAATGTCATTCCTCTAGTCACCTGTATCAACATACATATAAAGACTTGACTAACAAAGAATGCTTTTTAACTCCCTCTTCTCTCTTGTCTCGCCTGAAGAGCTTCTCAGAGAACCTCACCTCTTGTGGCTCAATTCCAAGTTGACCAAGAGTTGGAACATCTCCCCAATTATCAAGAGAAGGTGTTGGCCCTAGAGAAATTGGAATGCGAGTGGAGCTTCTGATCCTACACTTGGCTTCCACCGACTACAATCGAGTTTTCAACCAGAAACAAACATCGATATCAAACAACTTACAAATATCTAGTTTGGGATTACTACAATTTCTACCTTGATATATATTTGTGTCCAATTTATTCAACTCTATGACCTGATATGATACTAAATGCACGGTGCTCCTCGGAATTCATCAAGAAAGACACCAACGAAAACAGGAATCATACCTTACGAAACTGAGTGTAGATATCAGGCAAATCAAAAACATCAAATGGAAGATCATCTTTGTGGTACATCGTGCTTCCCCAAACGAGCTCAAGCTTAGTGCCATTTCCAACCCCTGTCTCTTATACACATCTAGATGTGTATAAGAGACAGCAGCAGTAATGTGCTACTTAAAACAAGAGACAGCAAGTCTATCAGTTCTGGTAGCTGTTCTGATATGGACATTTGAGCTATGTTCAGTTTCTTAGGAATTTGAGCCAACCTTTAGATTGTTGAAATTATCCATCTCAAGCCCTGATGCATAGAGAATCTGGCATGAGGGACGACAGAACCTGGTTCAAAGATAACGATCTTGGTGAAGTCACAGAGATTACCGAATGCCTCAATTCTTGAACATGCGAGGAAACCTCAACTGGTATTTTGCTTTCCTTTTCTTGAGAATCAATTGATATGTTTTCTTCGCATCCCTCACAAGTTATAATTATATATTCAGGTTTTGATGGATGATTTTGGATCTCGGGGCACACAAGGGGGCTGTTTCTTCAAAAAAACTCCCAATATACTTTCTTGTCTGAAACTTGGAAAGCCTTTCATTGCAAGGAAAAATGATAATCTATCAATTTTAAGCATCATCTTGGCCTTATTACATTACATGTTCTTATATTTGGTGACCATTTAAACAGATGTTGCTTTCATTTAAAACTTATTTGTTCATGTACAATGAGATGCTAACACAAGGCCACATTCTCTTGACTGGATAGAAGAATAATTTCTAAATTTCCGTAAATGCTACATATATCAAAAAATTGGAGTTGAGAAAGAAGATTGTGTTACAACAACAAGAAGTTCAGTACAAAAAGGAGGAATGAACGATCGAATTCAAGAGACATATGCAATGCGTCTGAAAACTGCTCTGAAAGTTTGTCCTCCATTCCTAGCAACTTTTTGTCCTTCCTCCGTAGCATTGCATAGAAGCTCGACAACAGGATCCGAATCGATCTCTTCTTGTGTCAGAGATTCAAACATTGGATGTTTCTCTAAGCAAGACTTCATCCACTCCCCAAGCTCCTCGACATCAGTGATTGTGTATATAATCCCACCTGCTCTAAGAACGTAAGCATACTCATCTAGCAAATGAGTGCTAATCACTCTCCTCCTGTGGTTCGACTCCTTGAAATGTGGATCGGGGAAGAGAAAAAACATCTTTGAAAGCTGTCCTTTCTCAAAGTAATTTGGAATGAACTTCATCGAGTTTGTCCTAACAACAGAGATGTTCTCGTACTGTCCCGCCGAGCTCGTTCTCCTCAAGGCTAAGATCCGTTCCTTGACGTATTCCGTCACTTTGTCTCTCAGCTCCATACCGATCATCAAGGTATCAGGGAAGAGCGTTGCAAGGGAAATGAGAAGGCCACCGAAACCGCATCCGATATCCGCAAACTCAATCTTCTTGTTATCTTCAATGAATTTGGGGAAGTGAAGTGAAAGGTCGACATGAGCTGGGGAAATCGGGATCGGAAAGTGAGAGTCACTAAGCGGGTTACTGTGAGCTCTTGCTCTGTAGAAACGCTTCCGAGGAAGCCCTGTAGATTTGCTGGAGGTTGATTTCGTCTTACTGTCCATGTTCACTTGGCACACAGAGATGAGAGAAACAGTGAGCGACATAATAATAAAAACATCATAGTCTTACGAATAACAGATGCACACAATTTGTTCTCTGACACTAAATTCCCAAGTTCCGAGGCCTGATCTAGCTTAAACAATGCGAAAAGAAAGGAACTTTGAATAAACCGAGACCGAATCTGCAAGACCCAGTAAATGCCTAAACCCTATACCCTAAGAGAAAACCAGAAGCATGGATTCATAGTAGTTACATAATACAATACGAAGTACGAACACACGAAAAAAAGACTAACTCATAAGTGGATTACCTGATTCAATCTGCTGCACTTGGAATCAAAATCTCCACCTCCTCGTTCTTGGCAACCAAACCTCCGAGAGAAGCAGAGAGAAGAAGATCTTAGCTACTAATTAGGGTTCTCTCATGCTCTAAATGGGCCCAAACCCATAACTCATTATTAATGGGCTGGAAGCCCATTTCGATCTCAGACTGACCGCTCTCTGCACGACCGTTATAGAAGAAATACAGTTTTATTCACGCGCGCAATACAAGTTCTCTTATTGAGAAGTTACAGATATAAGTATTCACAGAAATTTTTTAAAAATCGTGTAGTATGACTTATTAAAAAAATTAGACTCACAGAATAATCGATTCCGTAGTGCACAAGAATTACAAAAACAGAAAAACACAAGAATAGTTTCTCTAAGGACCATTAATTGTGTCTTGAACGTCTCCCACTGCCACTGCGACTCCCTCTGAAACCACCAGACTTGGACCCTCCAGACGTTTGAGCATTACCATGCATCAATGGCACGACTGTGTCCATATACATCAATCTCCCTGGCCAATGCCTCTTCTCTTTTGGAAGCCGACGCAGCTGCTGCACCCAAAACGCAACGTATTCTCCTTCTGGATCATAATTCTGTGCCTGAAAGAAACCAAAACACGTTTTCAGTCTCTTCTTCATCGCCTGCTGGGACCGGTTTTAATAATCCGGATGTTAAAAGTTACTTACTTGCTTGGGAATGCTGAAGTACCGGTCTTCTCGGGGATCGTTTCCAACTCCTTCAATGGGGAAAACCAAAGTCTCAGTGCGAATTATAAAGCCACAAGTCACAAACTGTGTCCCCAGGTGGTATGAGTAGTACCTGCTCCATAGGTCCAGTTTCCGTAATTAGAACACGGATCATAGTCCAATAGGCATGTCTCAAACCATTCCGCACCCATGCGCCAATCCAAGCCCATGTCCCGTACAAGAAACGAACAAACAATCTGGACAATGATTACCCGAATGAATGAACAATCAATCAATCAATCATCCATGGAAAGAAAATAGCTTATTTTGGCAGAGGGAAACTAATCATAAATTTTCACCTGTCGGCCTCGATTTGACATGAAACCTGTAGTGGATAACTCCTTCATGTTTGCATCTATAAGAGGATACCTATGCCATTCATGAGCAGTCACTAAAGTTTAAGGCTTTGGAGCCTCAAGCATAATACTGAATGATGCTTTCAAATATTGAAAATCATAATATCAAACTACGCACCCGGTCTTGCCATCTCTCCAAGACTCAAATAGCTTCGTGTCTTGACTCCATTTCCCTTGCACATTTCTTGGACCACCTGGGAAGAAGATCTACTATTTAAAGTTCACTGTTTTTACCAAAAAGCAAAAAGGTTCACTATAACCAGTTAGCATTGAGCTCTCAAACCACTTTGTCCCGGTAAGCATTGTTACCTAGATGGAAGAGGGAGTTGCCACACTTAATTGAAAGAAACCTAAAGTAATCCCTCCATACCAATTCAAACAGCACCCTGTAAACACATATAGGGAAGTTTAAAACCAAGGACAAAGAGTTAAGAGAATGTAACAGAGATTTGAATTTCACAAACATTAAGTCATAACGGCATACCAGTATGTTGAATTATTTGCTACTCTTTCTCTTTCATATCTTTGAACCTGAAATTTTTCAATTATCATATAAGTGAAAACTGCTATATGTTTAGGGACGCTGAACAACCGTTTTGAATGATCTGACCTCTTCGTAGATAAACCGAGGAGAGATACACCCAAAGGCAAGCCATGGAGAGAATTTCGTTGAATAATCAGGTCCCAACATTCCGTTCCTCGTCTCTTTGTATACTTTCAAAAGATCCTACAAGAAAAAATGACGTACAATATTATGTACACACACAAACAGCGCCATAGTAGACGCAGGAGAGCTCAGGATTTGAACTTGCCTTCTTCCAAAAGTACTCAAAAACTCTGCCTACTCCTGCGCTTTCACCACCCACGAATGTCATTCCTCTAGTCACCTGTATCAACATACATATAAAGACTTGACTAACAAAGAATGCTTTTTAACTCCCTCTTCTCTCTTGTCTCGCCTGAAGAGCTTCTCAGAGAACCTCACCTCTTGTGGCTCAATTCCAAGTTGACCAAGAGTTGGAACATCTCCCCAATTATCAAGAGAAGGTGTTGGCCCTAGAGAAATTGGAATGCGAGTGGAGCTTCTGATCCTACACTTGGCTTCCACCGACTACAATCGAGTTTTCAACCAGAAACAAACATCGATATCAAACAACTTACAAATATCTAGTTTGGGATTACTACAATTTCTACCTTGATATATATTTGTGTCCAATTTATTCAACTCTATGACCTGATATGATACTAAATGCACGGTGCTCCTCGGAATTCATCAAGAAAGACACCAACGAAAACAGGAATCATACCTTACGAAACTGAGTGTAGATATCAGGCAAATCAAAAACATCAAATGGAAGATCATCTTTGTGGTACATCGTGCTTCCCCAAACGAGCTCAAGCTTAGTGCCATTTCCAACCCCTTTCAAAGCTTGATTCACAAGTCTTTCAACCTGTAGCTCCTCACTGCACGTTTCTTTATGAGCAAATACCTGAAGATATAAGACGGGGGAAAAAAATCACATTTTCATGTCCCTCACAAAGCTCTGAAACTTTCAGCAACATCATCAAAAAGACTCAACTGTACGAGCTCCAAGATCACTGGCAAGAGAAGGAAGAATGTCTTCGGGTTTACCACTCCGAAAAAGAAGATTCAATCCTCTTTTCATCAGATTCTTTCTCAAATCAGCCAAACATTCCATAAGAAAAGCGCCTCTTAAAGCTGAACATTGCAGCACACAACGTATATGGACAAGATTGGAATGATCGAAAGATGAAATTGATTTTGAGATTGGAGCATTACTTACCTCCGGTTTTAGGGAAAGCGAAGAAATGGGTAGTGAGAAAGAGACGAGGATCGAGACAGTAAACAGGCAAAAGGGTATCGGAGGAAGACCAAGCTCTGTACAACGCGTCGTTGTCAAGCACTCTAAGATCGTTTCGAAACCAGAGAATCGCGGTTCCTTTGCCGTCTCTCTTCGCGGAAGGAGGCAATGCGTATCTCTCAAACGTTTTCCCTGCGACGGAGTCCATCTCTTCCTCGTCGAGCCCAGGAACACGGTAGATATGGCCGTTCATTTTTGCGGCGGAGCAGAGGGACAGAGAAGAAATCGGTTTCGGCTTCGAGAGATGGTGAATACGAAGGCTGAATCTGCGAAGAAGTGGGTTTGAGAGCGACGAAGCCGCCATTCCCGGAATGCTCTGTAAAGTGTAACGTCATCTGCTTTTTTCGACGAGTTGTGAAGAAGACACGTGGCGTTGGCTAGTGAAGTGTGACGTGGCGGATATATAACCTTCTGTCTGGATGGATCTTTGTGGAGTTGCGTCGTTGAGTAAAAACGCAGAGAATTGAAGAACATTGACAATAATTAGATGATAGACGAAGGTGGGTCACGTACATCTAAAAAATATCACGTGACATTATTAGTTAAACAAATGTTGGGCTGAGGTCTAAAAAGTGACATGGGCTTTGTTGTTTTAGGCCCATAGAGTAAATGAAAACGATGAAAAGTATATTCTGCCCACATTAGTCACTTTATGTGTTCACATCTTAGATGAAAAAATAGTTTAAAACAAAAAATATGAAATATTTTGAAAAAATAATAAAAATTAGTATTCAGTTATTTGATGAAAATGTAGAGTACTTTTGACAATTATCAAAATCAAAGCATTTTTGGCATTTTCAGAGCATTTTTTGGTATTTTTATCGATATAATTTAAAGTGAATAAAGATTAATTAAAACGTGATACAGTGCAAATCAGAAATATAATAGAAATATTCTTCCACTCGAATCTTAAGGATGACATGCCCAAATGTTATGCGAAACCTAATTACATATTTAGTGTCCGAAGGAGTCATGAAACGACAAGTTTATAACTTTGTTAATTATTAGTTATATGCCTTTAATCCTTAATCCAACATATTTAGTAAATTTACAACATACATGGAATATAGGTAGATGCGCTCCTTTATATATGTTCCCGCATCTTTACATTTTCAATTAGTTTTTTGCAAAACTAATATTATAAATCTATAAATAAATATTATTAAAACTCTACGTGTCGAAGAAAATTTAATCTCGTGTAACTTAAATATGTATTCGGCCGATGACGCATATAAGGTTATTGCGTACGTGCACTAATACAATCATTGATTGGCTATGCTAGAATTACTATTAATATGTTAGGGAAGTGATGATCACTGTTGTTAAAATTGCCTAATGTCGAATAATTGATTTTCTTTTTAAGAATTAACGAGATAAAGATTCGCCTACCATTACTGAATGCGTGATTCTCTTACATTTGCGATTCGTCACTATGTAGCCCCACCGTTATGGTTATTTTATTTCTGATTTGTCGCTTAAAAAGTGACTGAGTGAATTGGATGACAATGTTCAATCGAAAAAAAGTTTGCTTATAATTGCTAGAATCGGAAAGGATGCTAAAGTAACATTAACCGTCGGATTTACGATAGAAAAAAGATTGTATGCATAATGACATGACATTATGGAATAACACGTTATTAAAACAATGAATTGTGTTATTTAAGTAATATGTTATTTCACCTATTTTGTGTTATTTCATTAAAAAAAAACATTGCTAGTTGTAATTTATAAACAAGTTCTATTTGTCTTTATAAACAAGTTCTATTTGTCACGTTCAAAATAATACTTTTTTGTCTTGATGTCATAGCCTCCTCTCACCTACGGCTCTATAAAACAGTTCCACACACAACTCTCTTCTCTAAAAAAAACACCAAACCATCCCATACTCTCTCGCTCTCTCTCTCTCTATCTCTCTCTCTCAGTCTCAGATCATGTCAGGCGTGTGGGTGTTCAAGAACGGAGTGATAAGGCTTGTGGAGAACCCTAACCAGTCAGGAGCCGACACTCACAGCCGAAGGAAAGTGATGGTCTATTTACCAACAGGAGAAGTGGTCTCATCTTACTCGTCCCTCGAGCAGATCCTCCGGAATCTTGGGTGGGAGAGGTACTTTGGCGGCGGCGATACGGATCTCCTTCAATTCCACAAACGCTCCTCCATTGATCTCATTTCTCTCCCTAGAGATTTCACCAAATTCAACTCCGTTTACATGTACGATATCGTCGTCAAGAACCCTAATTACTTCCACGTCCGAGATTCCCAATGAATCTTTTTGTTGTTTTCTTTTGTGTTTTCTGTGCGTTGTTTGGTTGTTTAGTAGTTTAGTATCTTTTGGGGTTTCTGTGTTGTAGTTGCATGTGCATGTGATATTTGTTGTGGACGTTGAAAGTTGTGTAACTGTGTATGTAATTGTGGTTTGATGAAAGTTGAGACTAAGAAGAGTGTTGTTGGATCAGGGAGAACTCTATTATAAGAGTGTTTAATTTCATTCATTGTTGTTGTTGTCTTCCTTAGCATGATTCGATTCGATGATGACCGGTTGTATCGGTCACACCACGTTATTTACTGAAAGATATTCACTTCGGCTCAGTGGATCTCAAACGCATTTCTATTTTAATCAAAAATCCAAATGTAGTGATGATTTTTTTCTATTCTAGTTTTACGGACGAATTGGTGACGTATTTAATAAATTTCATATGTCGCTAATATATCTCAAATTCAGAGCAAATAGCGTTGGAAAAATCTGTCATAATATTTCGGTTGTACCGTACTGGAAACTTACAAACTCTTTATAATCATTTTATTTTCGTACCCCTTAATTTGATGCCTCAAGAGTATATGTATATATATATATTTTTTTTTTTGCTAAAGCTCAAGAGTATATATATAGGTTATAGGAATAAGAAGAAAAAAAATTATATAGGAATTAGATGAAGAAAAGTTAATGTAACTATTTTAATTGAGTGGCTCCTGCTCTTTAGGTTTTCAAAAACAGTTTTTCAATAATAAAATATAATATTTTAATATAATTCAATCCTTGTTCAATTTCTTTTTTACTTTTTTTTTTCTTTTTTTTTAATGGTGTGATACTGATACCTATGCTCATATAAACTTACAATTGGTGTCCGAATTATATATGTTTTACCATTCCGAAATAAAAAATAACTAAGCTGAATACATACTATATTTATATATAGAGCTATGCTATCATTTATTTGTTTTAAATTTTAATAGAAAGAAACGCATAAGATCTATTTGGCTTTCGTGCTAGAGGTTCGAAAAGACATTACGTAGAAAACTTTTGCAGGCAATTGGTTGTGTCAGTCTCTCAGAGAACACTATCGAGGAGCTACACATTATATGGAGAAAAAACAGCCTAGCGAAAAAATGATGATACATCTGCACTTGGAAGGAAATTCAATAAAGAATTTGAAAGAGATTTTTTTAAATATTTCGTATCCGACTATATATATATATATATATATATATATATTGAAAGAGATTTTTGTCGGAAAACATTGACAAAGAGATATCAATAGTTGGTCGTGCTTTGTATCCCTACAATCAACTTTGTACCCCAAAAAAGAAAAGAGTGACGGTAATTGAAACAATGCAAATGCATGTAACGACGATACCCTATTGGCTTAAGTTTAACCAACTATACTTGTATATGATTTGCAATCACATCGTTGACGAGACTTGTTCAAAAACACATCCACATAAACGAAAGCAAAAGACCGCAGTGGTTCACGTGAACAAAGCACTCGGCGAACCTACGGGAATCCGAAACGTGTCTAGAGGACATTGCTTTGAGAAATACTTCCCACTCTCGAGGAGCACTGCTCACATGGCCTGAGCTTTAGTGTCATCAACACACACACAATCTCTTATATAGACATATATGTATAGGAGGAGTGTATGTCTATGACAAGTATTCGGACACTGTAGAGGGAAAAATTTCAACCGCATTTATTGGTGAGGGACATGAATTTGTGGAAGATTCGGGTGTATTGTGGACGTGGCATGTCGTAGCCATAAGAAAATAGGGCTAAGCTAGAATTACTAAGGCCACTTTGAGAAACTACTCGGTTAGGATAGGAGACATCACATCTTGTTCTGCCTTCATAATTATAAGTGTACTACATGTACTGATTGACGATTGGACATGTCATTACTAAAACATTATTCGATTAACTTCCATTTTATGACTATTAATAGCCTGTCTACACTCATATCTATGCTTTGACTGAGCAAAAAAAAAAAAAAAATGTAATGATATTTGATTTTCATATATGTTTTCTTTTTGCTTATTCAATCATCAATTTAAAATTAATTCTCTAAGTTTTACAATATTAGAAATTTAAAAATTGATTATATATTTTATGTGTATGAATTCTAAAATATCTGCAGTATAATTTATGTCTCTTATACACATCTAGATGTGTATAAGAGACAGCTGTAGAGGGAAAAATTTCAACCGCATTTATTGGTGAGGGACATGAATTTGTGGAAGATTCGGGTGTATTGTGGACGTGGCATGTCGTAGCCATAAGAAAATAGGGCTCAGGCCTGTCTCTTATACACATCTAGATGTGTATAAGAGACAGCTTTTATATAGACATATATGTATAGGAGGAGAGTATGTCTATGACAAGTATTCGGACACTGTAGAGGGAAAAATTTCAACCGCATTTATTGGTGAGGGACATGAATTTGTGGAAGATTCGGGTGTATTGTGGACGTGGCATGTCGTAGCCATAAGAAAATAGGGCTAAGCTAGAATTACTAAGGCCACTTTGAGAAACTACTCGGTTAGGATAGGAGACATCACATCTTGTTCTGCCTTCATAATTATAAGTGTACTACATGTACTGATTGACGATTGGACATGTCATTACTAAAACATTATTCGATTAACTTCCATTTTATGACTATTAATAGTCTGTCTACACTCATATCTACGCTTTGACTGAGCCAAAAAAAAAAATGTAATGATATCTGATTTTCATATATGTTTTTCTTTTTGTTTATTCAATCATCAATTTAAAATTAATTCTCTAAGTTTTACAATATTAGAAATTTAAAAATTGATTATATATTTTATGTGTATGAATTCTAAAATATCTGCAGTATACTTTGAATTTTAATTTTAATAATTTATTCATAAAACTTCATGAACATTCTCATTTAAAGGACTCAATATATAAATATTCGAAAAATCATTTATTTTTTAATAATATTGGATTTTAATGAAATATCTGAAATTTTTTATTGAATAACACCAAAATTTTAAATATATATATTTTTTTTACATCAACTTTTAAATATTTTAAACATGATTTACAAAAAAAAAAAAATCCATAACACTGAATTTAAAGACACAACTTAGAATCATTAATTAAATAACAATGTATTATGGTTGGATTTAAATGGTAATATTTATGATTGAATAACACCCAACCTTTACTTTAGTAGATATTTTGTTTTTAACGCCTTCATTAAGTAAGGGTTTCTTTCTCCTTCATTTTTTTGGGTCAACATTTAAATGTAATGTTTAATTATTAATATACAGTCTGATTGATAATTTGTTGGGTCAATATATACAGTGTTACATAGTTCTAAAAATTTCGAAAATCGGGATGAGAATTTACGGATATGGGACTGTGAACGAGAAATTTGGGAATTGAAAAACAATTTCCAAAATGGAATCCATAAGAATGGGACATGAACGGAACGGGTTCAGGAAATTCCCTTACGTAAAATATTTTTCCAAACGGGTAATTATTCGAGAAAAATCGGGAAAATTTGGGAAATTCGAGAGAATTTGGAAAATTCAGGAAATTCGGATATCCGATCTCATTTCCGTTCCCTTTCCGTACCCTTCACGTACCTGTTTGAAAAAAATAAATGGTCTCGGCCGAGAATTTTTTTTGAACGAAAATGAAAATAGTACGGAAAATTTGAAACGGATATAGGTGGGAACCGGGAACCGTCCCAAAATTTGCAGAACTAATGTTACATATATCCACAACTAACCAATATGGTAGAGAAGTGCCTTACATACGAGAAACCAAAATTTCTATTACGGTCCCTGTATATGAGGAAAAGAAATCCGCTTTATAATTAATTACTTTTTAGAATTTTTTCATGAACCAGTTCAAATGAAAGGGAATTGCATTTTGATGGACGCAAAATCATGTGATTCTGTCATTCTGATCCAAAATTTGGCAATTCTTCCGGGCGAGAGATCAATAAATTCGTTGAATCAATTATTATTTCTAGTCCAAAAAAAAAACAATAACGATTATGCAAGACCATGCATGATGCATAACACTACCTAAATTTAGAATGTTTAAAAGGTGATATATCATGGTTTTTACCCATTTTTAGATCATGATATAGGTGTTTTTATAGAGTCTTTTGTTAGTTTTCGAGTCCTATATGAGTCATTGTAGGATGGAGAACACTTGGAGCTAAATAGGAGAATCTCGAACGTTTTGGAGCATTTTGTACGAACTGCTGAAGTGATGAAGTCAGAAGAGAAAAATCTCGAGCTGAGTGTCGATCGACACAATCAGTGTCGATCGACACCAATTCAGAGTCGGCCAAAGATGACGGTTTCCAATCAGAAAAAGGAAAGAGGTCAAGTTTTGAAGAATGACAAGATTGTCACTGGACGAAAAATCCCTTCTTATATATAGTTTTCTGGCATTGTTTAGCCAATTACACTTTAATAATTTAGAGATTTTGAGACCTAGAGAGAGATTGTTCCAGAGCTTTTAGGGAGACAAGTCTAACTCATCAGAGCCAGATTTCAAACCCTAGTATCATTCTCTTCTATTTATTTATGCAATTTATTTCAGTCATGATTTGTGTTTCATTGATTATGTCTGAGTAGTTTGCTAGTTAGGTTAGGGTGATTTAGGGTTGATGAAAAGTCTGTAGAATTATTATCTTTGTTAGGGAAATCACTTAGATCTTCACCTTGATTTGAACTTAACTTGATTTCTGAATTGATCACTTAGGAATCAAACCTTAGGTTATTTAATAGATGCGAGAGCATTATTAGTAACTTGATCTAATCATAGGTGAGCAAAATAACTATTCGCAAAGAGATTTGGTTTAGTTATTTTGTGAACATATCGAACCTGAACTTTAATGCTTGCTTAGATTGTTAGATTTCGCAAAGAGATTTGGTTTTCTGGAATTTAAGCATAGATAACTTCTGCAACGAGAGTTGATTGGTTTTAACTTAGTGATTCGAGTTCTAGACGGTTCTTAATAAGTCCCTAATAAAAATAT